>JASDQU010586327.1:86599-123921 GCA_032191745.1 Picea mariana | reverse complement strand
ATGCCAATATATCATAGCCATTTATACGTCTTATTTCGGGACACGATATCTTAATTGTAGCCACTCCTTGCTTGGATCCCTACGCACTTGGATCCACATATTGTGCCTTGACGCTTTGAAGTTGGCTATGTCCATCAACTGAGAAACCACGTCTAGAGTAATTCTCTAAGAATTAGAAATTCTCTCGTGTATTTCACTAAAGTACCTTGCAAATTTCCCTATGTTGGCACTGCTATATTTGGGGTCTGAGTTGCTCCCCAACGATGTGTTCCTCGTTGCGCGGCAATGACCTATCCGCTCACAAAAATGAGAGTATGGGGCCTCCTTCCACCCAATTAATGTGATCATAATGATCACCCATGAGTAATGGAACTTTGATCCCAAGTCCTGCGCTTCTTGGAAGTTGTTGAGGAATAGGTTCAATAAGTGTGGAGCCCAGCTGAGAAGATTTCTATTGGTGCACTGCACTACAGCTGTGACAACCCCGGCAAGGACTTCCTTGCGGAATTTTTGAAGCATCTTACAGGCCATAAGTTTGGTGGCCATACTTTTCACTGCGTCATTGATCCTCTTTATAATGATCTCACGTGAGCCCTTCTCTGTGTCGTATTTTTTAGTCATCTCCTCGACGAGTTCTTTCTCCTTAGTTTTTTCATCAAGGTACTGCACGACACTCTCACCCATAGTTGGAAGATCTATAATGAAGGCAACAAGTTCTATGTCTATTAACACAGTCTCCTCCAGCCATAAGAATCCTTCGTGGAGGACTGCCATCAACTACTTGACGCAGTTGTTTGCCTCTTTTCCCTTGCTGAAGTGGGGAATTTATAGCATATTCAAAATTCTCGTGTTGGCTAGGCCAGCTGCCCATTGTTTTGGTTGTAAAATTGGGTCTCCAAAGGGGCATGTACCTATTCTATCAAGATACACTTGCTATGCAAAATATGGGAATTTTCCTGCATTGGCCATGTCCTAGTCCAAGTACCGCAATATTCCCATGCATCCTAGCAGGTTAGGCATGACTTGTACCCCTGCAGGAATGCACGGTAGGAATATTGTTGCATTAGGATATCGACATGGTGACCATGTCATGGGATGCTTTCCCTTTCGTCTTGTTGGCTCACTTGAGGTTCCAACCTCCATCTGTCTCTTCCTAACGTCAAATTCTAGTTGGTCGGTAATATCTTCCATCAGACCCTCCTGCTGCTGCGTAGACCCTGCTCTGTGCGGTTGTCTCGGCACGACAACTTCTGTTTGTACCGTGGTGGCCCCATTTCCTCTATGGGTTCCTTCGGCCCTCGCAAGTCTCTGTGGCTTGCTTGTGTCCTCGGCCTGACGGTCCTACACAGTTTCCTACAGATCAATGTCCATGGAAGTTGTTGTTTGGGATTGTATTTATTCCTCCACTAGTGTAGGGATTGTCGGTTCTTCATGTGGTGAGGGAATTGTGTCAACATCGATGAATTCCCCCCTATGTGTGGTTTCTAGTTCAACCTTGATGGTTTCCTGAGACCCTATGACCCTGCTACGGGTTTTTTTGATTGTTGGGCTTAACGCACACATATTTGGTGGTGTCATCATGTTTACTGGTTGGTTTTCTCCGAATGGCTTCAACTGGTCCTCACTGTGCACTCATCTATTCGCCTTTTCTCGGGTTGCTCTCTATCTCTGCAATTTCACAATAAGTTATAATTTGCATATGTTCCCCTTTATATAGATCATGTCATGAATGATGTGAAGCTTCTTGGAGAAGCTTCCCTGGTTGCGATGAATGCAATAAATTTTTCTGCGTACGTTCCATTAAATTTCATAAATCCCACCAGTTGGCGCCTTTTTGTCATAACCGTCATTTTTCGTAATTACATTTTTTTTTTACCGTAACCGCCATTTTTCATATTTTCTCTTTTTCTGACCGTTGGTCCTTTTTTCAGTGCGCTGAGAGTCTCGAGTGCATGACATAATTCTAATGTAGCCTTTCCTTAGTGTGCAATGTATCGCCTGTATGTTGCGTGCGTACATTTTTTTTTTCATCTTTTTCTTCCTTTTGTTTCTTTTTCTCATTTTCTCTATCTTAACTTCTACTATAATACACTATGTACATATTTTCTTGCAGCGTTGTAACCTTTCAAGTGCTAGGAGGTTGATTGTCCCTATACAGTTTCAATCGACTCGCATTGATCATTTGTTTCATCTTTGTTCTTGTGAGATCCTTTAGTTGTATCGCTCCCCCATCTGTGACAGTCTTTACTTCGTAGGTCCCTAGCCAATGCATTCTAAACTTACAAGGATGTTGCAAAAATTTACAGTCATAGAGAAAGACTAGGTCTCCTTCCTTGAAACGCTTCCTCTTGATATGGTTATCATGCTAAGCTTTGTCTCTTGCTTTATGTACCTCTTGGTGCAATCCTGCTAGAATCCTATCTTCTTCCATTTCCATGAGCTAAATTAGCCTTTTTTTTACTGCGCCTCATTCTATCATGTTGGTAATTGCTGTGACTTGCAGGCTATGTACCAGAAATTCTAATGGCACCACTGCTTCCTATTCATACACCAACCTAAATGGTGTATGTCATGTCAACTTTTTGCATGTAGTCCTGTATGCCTACAGTACTGTTGGTATCTTCAAATCCCAATCATCCATGTTGACATTGCAAATCTTAGTTAAGTCATTCTCTAGGATCTTATTGAAGGCTTCCACTGTTCCGTTTGCTTGAGGATGGTATGGTGTACTCTTCTGATGATAGACTTCAAACTCCTCAGTCATAGCCTTGATAATACTATTGATAAAGTGAGTGTCTTGATCACTCATCACAATCCTTAGATAACCAAATCTAGTGATCACTTGCTCAAACAAGAAGTGTGATGTTGTCTCTATGCTGCAATGTTTGACTGGTGATGCTTCTTCCCATCTTGTTAAGTATTCAGTCACGGTAATGATATACCTTTCTCATGACCTCTTTGTTGGTGGGTTAATTAGTCCCACAAAGTCTATTGCCCATTTTTCAAATACCTGAAACGTTACTTGTGGTCTTAGAGGCATCTCATCCCTTCTATTAGGTTTACCAACCCTTTGACAAACATCACAGATCTGGCAATAGTACTTAGCATCTCTGTGAATTGTTGGCCACCAGAGTCATGCGCGTAATACCTTCTACGTGGTAGTTTTTTCCTACGTAATGTCCTCCAACTATTCCCTCATGAGCTTCTGCCAAAATCTTAGTCTTTTCATGTTCTAGTACGTATCTTCTCAATATGTTGTCTTCTCCCATATTATATAAGTGTCCTGTAATAAATTGATATTTTGCAGCTTTGAAAACCAGGTTTTTCTTTTGCGCGGTGTTAAAATCTTGTGGCACAGTCCCTGTACTCAAATATTCAATGATGTCAGCAAAATATTCATCAACTACTTGGACTGAAAATAACTGTGCATCAGGGAATTTGTCTTCCAAGTTGTTAGGTTCTTCTCCATTGGTTACCCTTGAAAAATGATGTGATCATCCATTCAACTTCCCTGTTTTGAATATGAATTCAAAATCAAATTTCTGAAATAATAGTAGCCAAAGACATATCCTCCCCCCCAACACCGGCTTGTTGAATAGGTATTTGAGGGATGAATGATTTGTGAACATATTAAAATGTTTGCCCAGTGATTAATGTCTGAACTTCTACAATGAATATACCATAGCTAGGCCTTCTCTTTCTGTAGTATTGTATTTATGCTCTGAATCTAATAGTTTTATGCTTGCAAATGTTATAGGGTGATCCAATTCCCATGCTCCTAGCTACGCCAGAATTTCTCCAAGTGCTATAGTTGATACATCCACATTCATATGGAATGTTTTTTCCCAATCTGGGAATACTAGAATAGGCGTTGTGACCATATTTTTCTTTAGGGTGTCCAAACCTTGTTGAAAGTCCTCATTCTATTGAAATTTAGTATCTTTCTTTAACAGTTTCTCCATGGGCGCAATGATTTGTGCATACCCTTTTATAAATTTAATGTAGTAGCATGTATGTCCCAATTTTTCTTTCAACAAGCGCACTGATTTTGGTGGTTGTACATTAACAATGACTTCAATCTTAGCAGGATCCACCAATAACCCTTGTTTACAGACTATATGTCCCAAAAATATTCCAAAAGGTGTCCCAAAAATGAAGTTCTTGATATTCAATGATATCTAACATTGTCTGCATCTTTCCAACATCAGTATTAACACTTCCACATGGTCCTTCAACAGACTATATATGGTCCAATCATCTAGATACACTTCTAAGAACTGATGGATGAATTCTTTGAATGCAGCTATGACTACCCTTGAGAATATTGTTGGTGCATTCTTCAACCCAAAGGGCATGACTGTGTAGTGGTCAGATCCCCATTCTGTGGAAAACGTGGTCTTGTACCTGTCTTCTGGGGCTATCCTGATCTGATGGTAACCTGAGAATCCATTTGTAAATGAGTAGGCCTCATGGCCTCCTACATTATCTAATACCTCATCTGTGAAAGGGGTAGGGAAAGGATCATGTAGGCAAGGATCATTCAGTTTTCTTAAGTCAACAAAAATCATTATCCCCCCTTGTTTTTTTTCTTGCACTACCATAGGACTTATCCATTCATATTCCTCCATCGGTTCTATAATTCCAGCTTCTAAAATTCTATCAATTTCTTCTTTCACTTTCTGCTTATGTATTGGATTCAGTCTGTACAGTCTCTGTTTGACAAATCTAGCCTCAGGTTTGAGAGGTATCTTCATATATTCTATCTCTACTGCTATGCCTTTCATCTCTGTAAACGTTGTTGGGAATAGGTCACTGTACTCGTGCAGTAACTCTATGATTCGTTCCATTGTTTGTTCATCCCAATAGTCTCCAATGTTGGCCATTTTTGGATTCTCAGTTATCCCAATGTTGACTTTCTTCACCTTGATCAGTGCAACAAACACTTATAATTCCATAGATGGACCTTCCACCTCTCTTTCACCTTCAACTTTTGTAATATGAATATTGTGCGGGTCATTCTCATCTGGTGCTTCTTCTTCCACATGATATCATGACAATAGTTCCTTAACTGTCTGTCTATTCTTTTGTTGATACTTTTTTATAAGGTCAACCTCTGAGTCATCGAAAAATATTAACCCTCCTATCTGTTTGAGTGTTAAATCCATGTTGGGGTTCTCATGTTCAAATGAGAAAGTGACTATAAAATTCTATTTTAATATTGTCCATTCTCTAGTGCCTCTACTTAGTTCTTGGTCTACATACCAATTTGTTGGAATTCCTTCCAATGTGTGGATGAAGTGATGAGGCTATTCCTCTAGTGGTGTCATCGTCCATAGTGTTCTGCACTACTCCAAGTGTTCTTCTGGTGTCCCCTATCCATCATATCTCTGCATCCTAGTGCTCCCCTGCTATGCGCCGAATCTAATGCGCAGTAGTCACTTACATTGGCACTAGTCCTTAATTGTTTCTTTGTGTGCACCCCACCATATTGCAGGTGTTGCCTTGAGTGCAATGTCTAGGGATAAGATCCTCTGATTTTATAACAATTCATCTTCATATCTTGTTAGGAATTCTTCTAAGTCATTCACCCCATGAAAACTGGGAGGTTCTCTTATCTCTGTACCCACCCATCTTACTGTGCAGTCTATTCTTTCACACATTCTCGTAGATACTTCATGTAATATTTGTTACCAATTTTCCAACCTTGTATCTGAGTCAAAAGCACATGATATGATACTCCTCCAGCTGAGTACTCCATATGTAGTTGGGTTGACAATATTATTCACGTGCGATGGTTTTGTATAGCTAGTTGATTTTACCCAGATATAAGCAAGTGGGTTCTACGAAACTTTCTCCTTATGATGGATCTATTGGTGCAATGAATTTGTATTCTCCTTATTGGAATGTCATCTTCCTTTTATTCAAGTTGATTATGGCCTAGTTATCATATTCTCAATCCATCCCAAGAAATTTTGGATAAAGTGTTGTGCCATCTACTATTTCTATTACTTCAAAATCTGTCTTAGTGCCCACTCCATCTAGATATATTGTCACACCCTTAAGCATTCTAATTGGTAGAGCTCTATGTTGGTTTGCTAGCTTCAATTGGACTGGTGAATACCCTAGTGTGGGATCTCCCATACACTGCCATGTCTTCTTAGGTAACGCATTTACATCACAGCCTAAATCTAGTATGATGTCCCCCATATTGAAACCTTCAATGTTAGCATTTAGTCTAAATTCTCTGCTTGTTCTCATTCTTGTATGGAAGTGATTGACTGTTTTCTTTTCTAACTTCCCCTCTACCTCTGTGTTACATTTTTCTAACATATTTTGCAAAATTTTAACAGATGGTTGTTTATTTAGTAGCTTAACAGAGGATTGCAGAAAATTATTTATGGTACTTACTTGCACTATAGGTGGTACTTCATTGGTGTGGTCCATTGATAATGGCATCTCGTACATTGGTACGTTATGAGTATGTTGTGGGGTTGATTTAGATTCAATATCTTTCTTGAGGAACTCCCGTCTTTCCTCATCGAATACTTATTTTTATTTCCCTGCATCAAATTGTCTCTGTGGTTCATTATTCTTCTTAACCCATTGGTGTTGTGCTAGATCCTGTCGTACTGCGTCAGCTCCTGTCTTAGCTTCTCATGTAACTATGTTGATATTTCTTCCATCATCCCTCGCCTCTGCATAAATCCACTGAACACTCTGATTGTTCTGATACTATTTTTCTTGAATTTTCCCTAATGACGTTGAACAATCCTCTGTATCATGATCTGTTGCACGACAATACATGCATGTCGAAGGTGGAAGTGGACATTCCCTTGCATAGTGTCCTAGTTGTTGACATTTATGGCATACTATTGCACCTCTGCCTCTTCCAAATCCTCCTCTACCTCATCCTCCTCCTATGTATCCACCTCGATCTCCTTGTGGTTCATTGTACTAAGGCACCTGATTATACAACGTGGGGTTGTATTGTGGATGCATGTTATTATACTGAGGTTACTCAATGTTGTACTATTGTTGCGCATTATTATATGGAGTTGGTACCTGGTCAAACTAAGGTGAAACTTGCCCTGTCATCATTTCTTCTTGCACCCTATAGGTATATGGCGTTCTCTCCTTGCTATAGTGGGAAACCCCCCTATGGACTACACTACAGTTCAACATGTAGGTGGAGCTAACCATCTAAAGTCTCCTACTTTTTAACAACTACCCCAAATACACCCCACATTCATACATAAAACACAAGGTAAGAAGATCCGGTAACTCTACCTTAAACTTCGTGTCCAGTGTCGATCCTTTTGCATTCGGTTGTTCCTCGACTACAAGTCTCCTCCCAAGGCCGACCTGCATTCATAAACAGATAAACAAAGAACTACAAACATGCATATTATATATGAATTAGTGGGTTAGATGTAATAATTAAATATAAATCAAACATAAATATTGAACACATCATATTTGGGACAGAAAAAAGTATTCCTTTTTATTAATCTCATAAAGTTACTTACAATGAGATCGACGACTGCTCCTTGAACATGGTCCAGGCTCCTCTTCACCAAGCTCCAACTGCGCTTCCACGTATATTTCTCCTCTTCATCTCTCTCTAGGGAATGGATTAGGCTTGCAATGGAGTAAAAAGGCAAGATCGGGGAATTATGGATCAAAACTCACAATGTGGCTACAAATTCTTGGGGCAAGGGGGGAAAGTGAAATGGGCAGAGTTTCATTGTTCTTATGCTAGCTTTGGAATGATACCCCAACACCTCCTTTTATATGACAAAAGGATGGTTATTCGGTTGGGTGACGGGCTATAGGCAGTGGGAATTTTGGGAAACTACCCAATAGTTCGTAATCTCAACTAATTCCTTGCAACTTTTTATTTTTTACAACTTTTGTGATTTTACGCGGGTTGTAATGGTGCAACTAGCATACCTACGCGAGTTGTAGTGGTGCAACAAGCATGTGTATGTGGGCAGTAATGGTGCAGGGCACGTACATCTTCAAAAATATGGTTTTTAAGAAGAGATGCTCAGTGATGGCTTAGAAAAAATGGTAAGTAAGAGGGCCTGATGCCAGGTATGCATGTATGGTGCAATTTAGGGTTATAACACTCCTGCATCAAATGCATTGTCCTACAATATTTATCATCATGACCCACTAATTTGCAAAAGTTTCAATATGAACTCTTAGGTACTGTCTGATATTTTCACATCATTGGACAATTATATGGATCGTGTCCATGTGTTTTACAAATCTCGCACCATAGTCCTCTTGTTGGAAAAGGGTTTGGTAGCCCTGTTTCCATGTACTCCATGAAAGTTGGGCACTCATTCTTGTGGTGTCCTTCCATTCTGCATGTGGTACACCAAACAACTTCTCTTTTCTCTTTTCCCCTATTCTGGTTTAGTTAAAACGTGAGTTTCTTCAGATCCTCCTTCACTTCCTCTATTGTTGGATCTGTCTTCTGATACTAGTTCTCTTCAAGTTGTAGGGATGCATGTAGAGCCTCTTCCTGTGTCTGAGACTTTTGCTGCCTCAAAGGGTATTTGAGATGTGGTAATAGGGAGTTCACAAAGAGATGTCTATGTTGATATCAGTCATGACATACTTCAACTTACCTTTAAGATGTTTAAACCTTTGATCGATCTCCCAAATAGACTCACCTGGTTTCTGTCTGATTTCAATCATCTCATTCATGCACTAGTCCTCTGAGCTAGACTTATGAAATTCATTTATTAGTAACTTCTTGACATCTGCAATCGTCCTTGTTGTTCCTAGTGGACTGTTTGTAGTTAATCTTATGTACCAATCTAGTGTGTGGTCTCTTAGTGTGATAGCTAACTGCGCAAGTTTTTTATCCTCATCCCGTGATCTTCTTTGCTTCCCAAATTTTCTCACAGATAAACAAGTTATTTTCATGATCTTTTGATGCTTCCCAGTTGAATTTGGGTAACCTAATGGTGGGATCATGTCCTGCCAGATTGAACGATGATGAACTACGACCTCTGTACAGTGTATATACATGAATACTCTTTCCTGAACTAACTCCTCTAGTCACTGCTCCTTGGTTGGGTGCACTTCATGCTGTCTTTCTTCCACTAAAATTTGGTTGTCTAAACGGTGGTTTTATTTTTGGTGTATTAGTCACACATGGGTTTATGGATTCAACACTGACACTGACATGGATGGGATTTTTGCCTTATGTTCCTGCACTTGGACCTCTCATCTTCCTTTCATATGTTGCGCGCAAGATTTCCTCAATATGTTTCACAGACCCGAAATCCTCTATCTCTTCTTCATCACTTCCCAATCCCTCTCTCTATGCTATGGATCTCTTCTTATTATTCATCTTATATTGGTAGGGTACTCCACTGCGTGTTTTTCTAGCTATTTCCATGATCTGCTTGATCTGATCTTCCTCCATCATGATTGGGTCAAAGGCCTTCTCCTTCTTTCCTTTATCCATTTCTTCCTCCATTTTTTCAGCTCTTGTCAGTGCTCCGCCCCTTCCCCCATGCACACATGGAAGTTTAGTTGTCTGAATCCATGGTCATTACACCTTTGTTATACATTAAGATATTTATGGATGTATACATCGATCTAATATACCTTCCTCACTTTCCTCTTAGAAACTCTTTCTCTGCTGCGTTGTAAGACTTTGTAGTGTTCACTGCAAATTCTATGATGACTCTCTCACCTCTGCCAGTCACATCAAGAGCATGTCACCAACCATTGTGAACTACATTGGGGGCATTGAGAAGCCTCGACACCTCAGACGTAAGCCTAAATTCCTTTACAGGACTTGTAAAGGAAATCACCTTACTCATTTGTGTTCAGATACGGCTGAGATACCAGAAGCATGGGGCTCACCCAAGGGCCCTTCAGATTCTGAGGTGTCTGTGATTTCTCCACACCCTGTTCCTCCCTTGATTGACACAGTGGTAACACCGCTGCAATCCTCTCTTGACCTCACCCCCATCATTGAGGGTGATGTGTCCCCTATCCCCGTTGATGTGCATCCTCTTAAACCTAGAATTGAAGAAGTGGTTGTACCAGTGCAATCTATGGTCAGTCCTGCTCTCTTTATAGAGGGTGATGCACCCTTCAACCACATCATCAACATTCCTGATCCTGCACCTTCTAAACGAGAGAGATTTATTCTCTCCCTGAGTGCTCTCCCTCCAAGTCTTGAGGAAGTTCCCTTCGATTGGGTCGTCCTTATGGGGTATCCCATGCCCCCTCCTATGTATTTTCCTGTAAGAGACATTATTATATCCATCACGAAGACTATATACTCCGTTAGCGCTTTATCCTCTTCGACTTGGAGATCTTTGGGTTTTCTCAAGATTATGTCAGCTATCCGTAAGATACAGACTTTCCATAGAAGTCTTGCTTGGGAGCCTTGGCCTCCCCCACGACTTGCTACCTAGAATCTCCCAAACGAGTATGAGTTAATATTTTTTTCGACTCGTTCAAAAAGAGAAAATATTGTCGAGTGATTTTTCCCTTTCACACTCATTAAATTGGACTTGAAAGGTTATGAGTCTTATTTAAGCTCTTTTCTGACTCATTATCAAAAATTGAAAAGATTGTCGAGTGAACTTTTCTTTTTCACACTCGTAAATTGGATTTGAAAAGATGTCTATTTGGCACAAGTTTATCCCTTTTTCACACCAAGTAGACTAAAAGACATAAAAAGGGACATTTTTTGGTGTTAAGTTGTGATTGAATCTCATGCCCTTGCTTGCAGTATTGAGCCTATATCCGGTTCTCACTTTGCGTTATAAAATTTTCTCCTCAGAAGTTATGCATCCTCAACCAAGTAGAGCCTTGTTTACATCCTTCAAAATTTGACACCCTATACCTAGGAGGGAACGTTCCCCCGAGTGTCCATCTCCTGCATGCATTTCCCTGCATTGAGCATAGGTATGTTCCACTGCAGGAACTATTTTTACTTACTTGCGACACTCGATTCCTCCTCTGTATCATAGCATTCATTTGTCTATAAAAAAATAAAAAACAAAACGGGCGGGAAGGGAGTATTATCTTATATTGACAGCAGTTGTGTGGCCTTTGAACAAAGAACAAAGTTATTGAGTCCATTCATCATCATAATTTTGGGAGTAACATGGCCTTAGGAGGCTGAGCTTGTTACAAAGTCTTCTCTACCGACTAGTTACTCTTCCAGTCCCTATAGAGAGTTTCATTGATGCCTCCTGCATCTCATGGTTTCATCATTGGGTCTATGCTGCCAGAGTCCTCCATTTGTATATTGATCTTGTTCAAAGGAAGTCTATTAAACTATGTCGGCCACTCCTCAGAACTATTGACTTTCCATGTCGGCCATACCCTCAGTTTGTCTTAGAATCACATGTTACTGTAGTCCCTGTTGACGATTAAAAATCGTAACGGAGATTTTGCCCGCAAAGTGTTGCTAAAGCCTATTATTATAAAACTAAATAATACTAATAGTTGGGAACCCCTTGTATATTGGAGATAAGGTCTGGTTGCTATTTAATTTTATGCTACTATTCGACACTACTTACATAGTTGATGACATCTTGTTTTTATTGGATGATGGATCAGGCGTGTTATACATGTTCTTTGTTGCTCTAGGCTCAAGTTTTATGTTACAACGACCAATGTTATTCATGGTTACCATTACTATTTGTTCTTAGATCTATTACTTGTGACACCTACAACTGATATATGTTAATAACAATAAATAAAGGAAAAATTAAAAGGAGATTAAGCAATGGGAACAAAAATGAAAAGGGAATAAACTATTCTATACTAACATGCTACACTAAAAGGATCGTGGTAAATCCTAGCTAACATATGATAGCCATGTGATTTATTGAATTTATATAAAAACATAGTTGACATGCATTACTGTATAGTTAGAAATGGTAATATGTAATGTGGGTGTCACTCTTGGAAATTAAGTGTTGTTTGTTTCAATCCATGGTTCAAATTGGATGATTTGTTGGGTTAATGGTTGGCGCATACTAAGAAATTAAATGATCTTGAGTGTCGAGGTGACATGCATTTACTGCACATCACCCCTACTCCTTCCACCGGTCGTCACCATAGTCGGGCTATTGTTCAACTGGGTTTTGTTGTGGTTAGGCTCTGACTTTCAAGCAGAGGGGAACCGCTCGGCTAACTTGCATTTTAAGGTGTGTTGATTACAGGTATATATTTTTTTGGGCCATTCATGAGTCTTCTCTGGTTATGAAATGGATATTGGCTCAGGTTTTTTGGTTTGTGATTTATTTAAGTATTGCAACTGTGTAAAATTATGATTTTGGAATGAAGCGTTGATGGTTTTCTCTGCACTAATGTTTGGAGTCACAGCTTTATTGGTCCTACTTCTTGTTAACATCCATAAAGGCTCTCTTTCATCCTTGTTAGTTGGGTTGGAGCGTTTTGTTTAGTTTTGGGTGGCTAGTTGTCCTCACACATTCGTATCGCTATATCCAGTCTTTGGCTTTTATGGGGCTTAATGGTTGGAAGCTTCGTGTCATTGTGTTTTGTTCACTTGGGCACTAGGTTGTTGTCACTATTAATGGTCAAACAATGGGTTATATTTCTCTGTATCGACCTTGTTTTCACCTCAACATTGTAGTTGGTTGACTGGAGAGCCACAAGGGTTATACCCTGCATGTATTAAATATCATTACCAAGCTGAATTAGAGCTTTTATTTTCTGTTCATATCCCCTCCTGTCGCGGGATTTTTTACCTTGTCCTTGAATAACTTATTGTTATCTTTGTGTATGCACCATTGGTCTTGGAGGTTTTCACCATTGAAAGGATTTGTCTCTAGCTTTCCCTGTGTTGGCCACATAGAAAACCCTTAACTCTACAGGTCTGAGGGTTGATAGATAAGACCGACATGGGCTATCAATTTTACTATTGGTTATTATCGATGGGTATGTATTGTCAACATAATTGATTACAGGCTCGCCCAATTGATCAGGTGACAATCGTGTCAATTTTGGTATCTAGTCACTGCTCGTGTTATTACAATGGATACACCCTGCATGGTTAGTTGGACAGATCAAATACACAGTCACTCTCCTGGTGTTTTGATAACCCAATATTGTTTTAATTGAGTAAATCACAATGTCGCTTCATTTCGATGCATAGGTATGTGTGCTTTCCAAAGCATGTTAGGTCGGGTTGTTGATTATTACGATAGTCCAAGTAATAAGCTCAGCATTGAATTGGTTGATTGAAGATTGGGGTTGATAAACAGTCATTGTCTTTTGCATTAAAGATTATTAGGATGTTAAACTCGACATTAGTTACAATTTTTTAATGATGTCGCGCGTAATGCATTTGTATGTGTGGCGTTCCTACACCACGAATAAATGGTCACTATAACTATGAGTTTTTTTTTCAAAATGGTTTTTTCAACGAGGATGACTATGGAAATTCCATCCACTGTATGCGTTATGGTTATTTGATTGCATCATCAAGGATAAGCCCAAGTTTTACACAACATGGTTTTGATTGCAGTTTGATTATTTTGATCAATACTGTATTAGATTGGTAGCTCGGCATGATGGGTTGAGTTAATGATACTTTGATTGTGTGTTTAGAATTGTCAAATGGAGATGTTGCATAATGGTGTTTGAGGTATGGATTCCCATTGTGTATGATATGGATAATCTTGGGTTCCTCACTCAGAGATAGTCACAGAGTTTTAAGCACGACTTTGTTACAATTCGATTATTTGTATTATGAAGCTAGGGATGTTGTTGCTACCTAGTTGTGTTGGATGGATAGCCCAACATTCTGATTATTTAGAGTCACATTGAATTGGGCTTGTACAGTCACAAAATGACACTTGCGTTGATTGAATTATTTTGTGTTTTCTACATCATAGCATGAATTGGAATGGTGGTTGTTGTCTGTCTATTTAAATGATGAGTCAGGGTTTCTGCAATTTAAATCTAGATTATTGGGTTGGATGTCCACTATGTATGTTTAACAAATGTCATGCATTTTAAATGATAGGCCCGATCGCAGTGACAGTATAAATTCATTGCAATTTTGAAACACGACTTTTGAGTGTATTTGATAATTGAAGTAATATGTGGGCAGTGGTTGATTTTTATGATTAACAGAGTGGAAATGGTTACTATTATACATTTGAGAATTGTTTTTAGATATTAAATGGATAAATAGAAGGAACAAAGATTCCCTACAGATTGTTGTGGAATACATGTTGTTTTGTTTAATGACTATGTTAAATATTTGATTATGAACAATAACCGAGTCGATGCACAGAGTTGTTTGACTTATACACATCAGTTGTTTTTTTGGGGTCACAGTGGTTATTTGGTTGGTGTATTTCCTTTGACATAATGGTTTTATGGATTACTTAATTAATTTTATGAAAAGTACCCTCTTTCTTTACCCACCATTATTTCTCTTTTCGCTAATTACAACCTGATCACCTTCCCACATTCATTTTTCACTCTCCGTTCTAAAATTAATTACAGTCAAGAAGAATTTTGTATTGAAGCAGTTGAAGGTCAAAGTTCTCGATTGGATCATAGTGATGTTTCTTGGTTTGCATTACAGTTGATTGTTGTTGTCTTTGAGCAGTAGCCGTGTTCTTTCCCCCCCCCTCAACTTATCATGTTTCTCTCAATACAAACCCCTTGCACATCCCATGACCCTTTTGTTCATCCCCTGCTCATTGAAAAACAGTTAAACAATTTCTATGGATTGGATTGCATGAGTCTGATATATTGCTAAGCCAAAATCTATTTCATATTTTAAAGAGTTATCATGTATGGTTATTTACAATATTATTTTCTAATCAATCATGCATACAGGAATGAGCTATTCAAATAAAAGGCTGAAAACCAAGGCATATTATGCCTCTATCAAAGAGAAGGTCACCACTACCCCTTCGGAATCTTCAGATAATTCTGGTAAATCCATGTCCTCCCATTTGCATTGGAAGGACAATTGCTCTCATATGATCAACAAGATGAGGCTTAAAGATTCCACACAACCTAAAGCAGGCTTAGAAGGATTAAAAGATGATAGCATCAACAAGGGAAAGGTTTCCTCACAAACCGGGAAATATGGATTTTAAGTTGATGACAACTGACTTCAGATTTTCATATAGCATTTTTTTGGATATGCTAGTAATATATTTTGGAAATATTTGCCAACATTATTGAGATAAATTGCCAAATGTTAATATGATAATGGGAGTCACAAGGAGGTGTGTTTTTTCTTAGTTGGCTAATATGTTATGATTGTTAAGAACCAATGGGATTGAAAAGGGGTCTCACCTGCTATTTATTATTTAATTATAACCCTTATTATGATTATTACTTTTCCCCCTAACTAAAAGTTGGTTGAGTCTTTTAATTAACTTAACTAATGAGTTGGTTCAACTACTTCAACCAATTCTAATTTGCTTAAGAGAAAAAAGGAAAGGGGGGAACAAGGAAGATAGAAGTAGAAGCATACTGAGGTTTTCTCTTTAAGTTTATGTTGAGATAGTTCAGTTTTCATTCATTCATTTATTCATCACAAGCCTAATTCTCTTTTATGATAACAAGTTCTTATTGTAGACAACAATATTTAGGGTTGAATTACATCATTCAGACACTTTTTTTTCAGAGGCGTTGATCTATCTTTGATAGTCTGTGTAGACTTGTCTGTTTGTGAATTAGTTTTCATGATTGACAAAGGCTATTGTGCAGATTTGAGTGGGAATCAATCTGTGGCAAGATGATCCAACTTTTAGAGTTCAGTTTTGGTTTTCTGTTAGAGTTCCTTTTGTATGTTTCATCGGGGATGTCTAAGTTTGACTTTTTTCCAAAATTTCTGTATGAGATTTTGTAAATAAAATGACTCTTTGGTGAATTGGAATGAAATAAAGGATTTCTTTATGTCTCATCTTTCTTGATTATAATCTTGGTTTCTTTACTTCTGTCTTTACATTTATTTCAGAAACTGTTATATTCAAAAAATTACGTAAAAAGTAAATTTCCAACAATCTTTTTATTGATAAAAGACTAGCCTAAGCACTAGTAATTAATACTTGTGAGTTAGGATATTATTTTTGTTGGCTATAAACATATGGTGATATTCATGTCTATTTTTATTTAGCCAAGCAGAATCTGAAAATGTTTGAGTAAGGTCATTTCATTTCTTTTCCTCAACATTTATTTGGCGACCATACTGGTGATCCATCGGATCTTTTAATGACTATGGTTGAGTTTTAATTTTGCATGCGTTAATTATCTAATAGAGAAGCTTAATGAAAGAATGAGGAAAAGAGAGGAATTATGACAGCCATATACACTTATGTAGATCTGAAATGAATTAATAAACAACAAACCATAACACGAGAATTGATAACGGAGTTCGGCACAACGTTGCCTACGTCTTCGGGCCTTTGTCTCTGTGGGGAAGGCTTCTTTATTTCTGTTCAAAAGCTAAAAAGTACATCACAGCAGTGCCAATTGGCTACAAGACTGATCTGGTCATGTTCTTCCAGATCTCTAGAACCCTGCAAAGAAAATGGCACGCAAAACGGACGTCCGGAGCTCCCAAAAATGGCTCGCAAGCATCTGCTCCTCAATAGCTTCCCTACATAAAAATGGCTTTGGCTTGGCTTCCCTTCAGCATAAATATACTCTGACTGTCTGCCATGGCCTTAAACAGGCCTGGTTTTTATAGATCTGAAGTTGGTTATCCATCCCCAACTTCCTCCCAAAATTCGGGCTCCAAAAATGCCCAATATCTCCCCAAAATGTAGAAAATCCATTAATAACATGCATTAAAATCAAATAAAATCCCAATACATTGGGAAAAACCCACTTTTGTGTAAATTTGGGCTCAACCCCCAAACTTGCGCGCACTCCTGGTCATATGGGAGGCGGCCATGTGGCCGGGCGCTCCTCTGTTTGTGTGCTGGCCCCCCCTGTCCGGTTGGCTCCTGGTCATCGGGCGTGGTCATAGGACCCGATGCTAACAAATTACCCATGTGCCCAAAATGGTGGATAGCCCTGGTTCTGTTGGCAGTGGTTATATGGTGGCGTTAAATTCCAAGGGCTAGGCCCTATCCAAACTCCGCGCATTTGGCTGCCCGCGCCCTCGGGTGTATGGCCATGGTTGAAACCATGGGCTGGGGCTAAGCCCCAGCCCTTTCCACCTCTGATAAACCTTTGACTTCAATTCAAATAAATGTTTTACCATATAGTTAATAAGCACTACTAGTGGCATGGAGGAGAGGTCGGGGGTTCGACCCCGGTGGAAACCATAAAATTTTACACAACCACGAGCCAACCAAAGGGTGCCACATGGCAGCCCATGACTGGTCCACGTGGCACATCAACAACCAAACAAAAACTGCAGAGTGTCAAATGCTGACTCGTCCATGTATCTACCACGTACCCTGCCAGCCTGTGCCACGTGTCTGCCATGTCACTGCCCTGTCAGCCCTGCTATGTGTCTACCACGTCACTACCCTGTCAGCCCTACCATGTGTTTGCCATGTCATCCTGTGCCACGTGTCACCCTTATAGTGGTGACACGTGTCACCCTCTGACTGGTCCAACTGTACCTATCGCATGCTCCGTCACCTGCCACGTGTCGACTCCAGAAGCTTCCATGTCATATGTACGGTTGTACGATTGGTACAGTCAGCCTACCACGTGGCACTGTACAGACTGTATGGACTATACAGTCATCCCCCTTTTTTTGCCTGTTTGGGTTTTCAGACAGAACGCGATATCTTTCGCATACGGAGCCCGTTTGATGAAGTAAATATATGGATGGAATCAGGAAGATGAGACAAACGTAATGGCTTTGGTTTCGTCGGATTCTGAGCACTTTCATTTTTGAGCCTTTTTGAGCCATGTCAGGCTTCTGGATCCGATTCTGGATCAATTGGGGAGATCTTTGATATATCTCTGGTTAATTTTTATACTCGATTTTCATCAATACATATATATATTTTTTCTGATATTGATTCTTTGACTGTTTTATTCTTAATGATTATTCATGTTGCAAGGCAACCCAATATTGAGCCCGGTCTTCAAGATCAAACTAGCATTGCTTGGAATATGTTTAATACCATCTTAGACATTGCTAACACCCGTGCTGAGCTTAACCATTCTTGGGAAGAAATTGAACGAGATATTAGTTCTCAAGAACAATTGGAAGCTAGACGTAGGTAGCCTAGAAATCAACAATGACCCTTTGTTTCTTCAAGTTTTGACCTTTCTTTCATGTCCTTAGATTCTCACGCTTCTAGAAGAAGAAGAGGCTTGTAACCTGAAATCAATCCTATTGTTGAAATAGGAAGAAGAAACGTTGTGTTATCTGCCCAAAAAAGTGCTCTAACGAGAAATTTATCTTATTCATCTAGTTCGTCTTTATTTCCCTCATCTATCATCCACATGATGGCATCTAGTGGTGGCCCTGGTGGCACTAGAAGTGTTCCATCTTCTCAATCTTCATTGTCACCAGTGATTTGTAGCTTATATAGCCACCATATCCTTGTACAATCTACCACAAACCCCACCAAAGTCATTAAAAAGTATGGGATTTTTCAGTTCGAAGAAGATGCCACAACCACACCATGGCATGTGTCCTCTCCTCTTAACCTAACACCTGCTACTTGTCCACTTCCAAAATTTAAAGAGCACTTTCCTAGGTTTTTAGCAAATAACACTGTCAGTACAAATGAACACCTGGTGGCATTCTCTAATGCTTGTCATAACATAGGGGCCAACGACAATGATAATTGCATGCGCTTATTCATCAATTCCTTGGAAGGAAAGGTTGTGACTAACTTCTTTGACCTTCCTCCTAAGATTATGTCTACTTGGGAGGAGTTAATATATTGGTTCTGATACACTTATGGGCAATCTAAAAGCCCAGCCGAGAAGTTAAGGGAGTATAATAACATCACCTATAAGGATGGTGAGACCATCAAATCCTTCAACTTGTGTTTCACCAAGCTATACAATAAAATCCTCGAACTCATCTGCCCCCAGAACCAAGCCGCTTTAATGCATTACTACAATGCGTTGCCTTCCCCCTACCTTCATAGGCTTGAGGAAAAATCCATTGATAATCTCGGGTCTGCTCTGCATACTTGTTCATATTATGAAGAACAACTTGAAAGAATTGGTCTTCCCTAGGGAGAATCGGTTATACAAACAGACGTGTCCGCCCTCTTACAACTAGTACAAGATATGAATAATCGTATGATAGCGTTCGAGCGAAAGGGAATTGTCTCCCCTCTCACCCCTGGAGCTTCATCCTCTTCTGCACCCCCTTTTAGAAATCCGGTTGAAAAGAAATTTTAGCCACATCTATCTTGCCTCGAAGTTGGTGTAACTTTTGCAAGGAACACCACGAAGAAACAACATGTGAGGTAGAGAAGAGTGTCAGAGATAATATCTTTGGCAAAAGACCAGAAGCTACCATCGTTGTCCTAGATTTTGTAGATCCAGAGGATGTCATGTTCATCAATACTAGGAACAACGCCTATGCTCCTAAGGGAAAATTTGATCCTCCCCGCAGTTCTTCTGGCCCGAGCTCATCCTCAACCACTGCTACTCTCTAGGTTCCTAAGGTTCCTTAGAGTCAAGGAATCACTCCTCCTCTCCCCTCTTCCAAATACAATATCTTGAATCAGTTGGACAACATTAAAGCAGATGCCACCCTTCTAGACATGGTTGTCGTCCATGAACAACAGATGCATTTGAAAAAAATCATGGAAGGAAAAGCTTCTGTTGTAGCCAATATTTCTGAAGAGGTAAACGAAGAGGATTCTTTTGTAAATAAAGTAGGTGTACATAACTTTAGATACCTTGTAAAAAATCCCCCTTTTTATATTTTTGTAAAGATTATAGATAAGATTTCCCATTGTTACCTCATTGATGATGGTTCGGGCCCAAGTGTGATGTCAAAGATTATTATGGAAGAGATAGGCTTGTCTTGTACAAATGAAAATGCTAAAATCATGCTCTCCTATAATAGTATACAACAAACAACCATAGGCAAGGTTAAGGATGTGACCTTAGTTTTGTGTGCTCATTCTAAAATAAGGACAACCCTCAACATTCAGGTAATTGATATGCCAGTAAGCAATTACTCAATCATATTAGGGAGAGATTGACAAGCCTCAATGGGTGGATGCCTCTCACTCGACGGAACACATTTATCCATTCCTTGGAACAAAAAAAACATTATAGTCCTTATGAAAGGAAGGATATCACCTTACATAGAGAGTATCCCACAGCCTAACGCAAACTATGTCGAAGAGGACCTAGGAGTGTATTCCATATTTGCTGAGGAGGATAGCATTCCCATGGAAAAAATTGATTTGGATGATCTCATGTGGCACATGCACCTTGATGGTTCATGCTCTAATGAAGGTAACAGAGCTGGCATTATCTTGATTTCTCATGTAGGAAAAATCCATAGTTTTTCTTACCAATTGGAGTTCACTTGCAATAACAATGTCACTGAATTCGAAGCTTTGTTATTAGGCATTGAAAATGCTTATAATCTTAGTTGTGTTCACCTTTCAGTTTTTGGGGATCCCGAGATTGTTGTGAATCTTGGGCTTAAAATTTACTCTCCTAGCAAAAAGTTGATGAAATGATACACCCAAATTGTTTGGGTGCTTATCTCGAACCTTTTATCTTTCAACATCACTCATGTTAAGAGGTAGTTAAAATCAATGGCTGATCAGTTATCAGTTTTCGCAACCTCCCCTAATCGACAACTTTTTCCACACATACTTGATTGTACCTTTCAATCCCTATATCGTTTGCATATCCCCGACAATATAGAATCTTAGCAGGTCTTCCATAACGATGAGAGCATTTGTGCTTTTATTCAAAATGAACATTTAAAGCCTAAGGAAATCATATCCATAGAAGATAAAAAGATTCCTAAAGGCTTGACTCCTCTAGAGAGATCATTTTCTTTGAGTGATGTAGGAAACAAGGAGAAACAGAAAGAAGAAGAGTCGAGAAGGAAGGTGGGTGAAACCATCTCCTTGAACATTGGGACACCCGAGACTCCAAAGAATGTTAAAATAGGTGTCAAATGTTCAGATGAAGAGAGAGTGAATTTTTCCAAGCTACTTGGTGAATTTCAATATGTTTTTGCTTGGTCGTATGAGGATCTTCGTGGTTTTGATCCTGGTCTTATACAACATGCCATCCCCATTCAGGAAGGCGTAAAACTAGTCAGGTAAAAACGAAGACCCATCAACCCTGTGCTAGAAGAAACTATTCGAAAGGAGTTAGAAAAACTCTTGAAGGTTGGAATCATTTTTCCAGTCAATTATTTTGAATGGTTTTCAAATATGGTTCTTGCTCGGAAAAAAGCTGGTCAGATCGGATTGTGCATTGATTTTCGTGCATTAAATCGAGCTATTATAAAATACCACTTCTCTTTTCGTAACAGTGAAATGATTTTGCAGCAAGTTGTAGGGTCACAAATGATGTCCTTACTTGACGGGCTTTCCGGTTACAATCAAATCAAGGTAAAAAGGGAAGATAAATATAAAACCACCTTTATTACTCATTGGGGTAACTTTGCTTATGAACATATGCCTTTTGGATTGTCTAATGCAGGTGCCACCTTTCAAAGAGATATGCAATTAGATTTTGATGATTTGATCGGTAAGATCATTCAGATCTACCTTGATGGCTTAACAGTATACTCTAAAATCCGATCAGACCATTTTGGTCATCTGAGAAAAGTTCTCATGCGATGTGGGAAATTTGGCATTTCTCTAAACCCTTTCAAGTACATTTTTGGTGTTACCAAAGGAAATCTCCTTGGACATATCGTCTTCAATTCAAGAATAAGCATTGATCCTGAAAGGATTGCTGCTATCCTTAATCTTCCTGCTCCCACTTCCAAGAAATAAGTTCAAGCTTTTATGGGGGTTATTAACTTCACCCGTAGGTTTTTCCTATATCTTGCGGTGATGGTCAAGCCAATTCATAATCTGATTAAGCAAGATTATTCTTTTTCTTGGACAGATGATTTCAAAAATGATTTTGAATGGATTAAGAAAGCAATTAGTTCCGCACTAGTTTTGGCGATGTCGGATTTTGAGAAGGAATTCACGATATATACTAATGCCACCAAGGAGGAAATTTTTGTTGTCCTTATGCAAAATGATGACCAATGAAATGAAAATGAGGAAGAGGATAGTTCCCTTTCAACCCTCTTTTACATTGACGATCAGATCCTCCTTGTGTCTGAAAATCCTTGGTACAAAACTTTGGTTTATTATTTACAGAACCAAAGATGTCCAGACAACTTAGACACTCATCAAAGGAAAAGAATCAGTCTTGAATATGTGAGATATGTCATTATAGGAGACTTCTTATTTCGAAGACCGACTGATGGTGTGCTACTTTGCTATGTAAACGATGAAGATGCACAGAAATTGTTACAAGAAGCTCATGGTTCTTCAAGTTCTATCATTCATGTAGGAGGTCATTTCTCTGTGAAAACCATTGCTTTCAAGATTATTAACAAAGGGTACTATTGGCCTTCGATCTTTCGTGACTCTTATATTTTTTTGAGATCTTGTGACAAGTGCCAAAAATTTGTTGGGAAAGAACGCCTTTCAGCCATTCCATTACAACCTGTCCTACCAGACTTTCTTTTTTCAAAGTGGGGATTGGATTTTATTGGTCCAATTAATCCCCCTTCTTTAGTTGGACAAGTTTTTATTTTGACAGCCACAAACTATTTTACAAAATGGGCTGAAGTTGTTCCACTTAAGCATTCCACAGATGATCAGTTAATTTATTTCCTTGAAAATAATATTTTTTCTAGATTTGGTCTTCCATTAGAAATTATTACAGACAATGGCCCCGCTTTCATTTCTACTAAAATGACTCAATTTCTAGCCAAGTTGGTGGTTAAACATTTCACCTCATCATCTTATTACCCCCAAGGAAACGGGCAGGCCGAGTCTACCAACAAAAAGCTGGTAAGAATTGTCAAAAGGCTCACCGAAGATAAGCCTTATCAGTGGCACACTCTCCTCACTTACGCCCTCTGGGCATATCTAACTACCGCCAAGGTAAGCACAGGTTGTACTCATTTTTAGCATGTTTATGGTCAAGAAGCCCTCTTTCCAACTGAGCTAGAAATTTAATCCTTAAGGTTGATGCTACAGATCGAAGAGTTAAATTCTTCAAATGTTTCACAAAGGATAAATGCACTACTAGCTTTGGAAGAACAAATGATGTTTGTTTTGGATAATATTAAAAGGAGACATCAAACTGTTAAGAAGTATTTCAACAAGAGTGTCAAGACTGTCAAGTTCAAGGTCAATGAAAAAGTTTTTCTATGGGATTCGGCTCACGCTGATAGGGAAAGACATTCAAAGTTTCAAAAATTATGGTTGGGTCCTTTCAAAATCGTTTTTGTCTTAGATACAAATTCTTACATTCTGGAATATTTACAGGAGAGATTGTTTTCCTACAGCACTAACGGTTCTCACTTAAAGCATTACATGGAACCAACTTGAAAAGCTCTAACGGTGTCTGGATTTTCTGTATTTTATTAGTTTGGCTCTGTTTTCAGTTTCAATATTCTTCTTTCCTGCTTGCAATAGTTGATTTATGTTTTCTGTTTTAAGCATGTCCTACCGCTTTTACTTTTCTGTCACTTTATTTCTGCTATTTTAAATCCTACATTTTTATTCTGTTAGATTTTGCATTTTTTCATGTTTTTAGTCGAGAATAAGATGCTAGATCAGTTATGCCACAGTGACACTCCTGCAAGATATTGTTAGTCAATAAAAATCAATCTTACACGGCTGTTATGATGTTCCCTTGAGGACACACTTGAATTTGTTAACTGCCTTCACTGTTGTCTTATAAAGAGATTGGTTATCTCCCGCTTCTTCTTTCCATTTCTTCATCCATTTGAGAAATAAAAGAGCAGATCCATTAATTTTTCTTCTTGAAATAAGAGTCATTTCTGGTTGAATGATTATGCATACAGGGATAAACCCCCTCATATTTAACGTTTTTTCATAAGTTATTCCCAAATTCCCGATCATTTTTCCATTAAATCCGCTCACTTTCCCCTGTTGCATAATTATTCCGGTTTCATCTTCTAAAATTATTGTTCTTGGTATGAAAAACCATGAGTTCTAAGTTCTAAATATGTTGAAAACAAATTTCCCCGTGGAGTCGTCAGTTTGTTGACGATTAAAAATCGTAATGAATTTTTTGCCCGCAAAGTGTTGCTAAAGCCTATTATTATAAAGCTAAATAATACTAGTAGGTGGGACCCCCTTGTAGATTGGAGATCAGGTCTGGTTCTTATTTAATATTATGCTATTGTTCGAAACTTCTTACATGGTTGACGACATCTTGTTTTTATTGGATGATGAATCAAGCGTGTTATATGTGTTCTTTGTTGCTCCAGGCTCAAGTTTTATGTTACAATGAACTATGTTATTCATGGTTACCATTACTTTTTGTTCTTAGATCTATTACTTGTGACACCTGCAGCAGATATATGTTAGTAACAACAAATAAAGGAAAAATTAAAAGGAGATTAAGTAATGGGAACAAAAACGCAAAGGGGAGCAACTATTCTATACTAACATGCTACACTAAAAGGATCGTGGTAAATCTTAGCTAACATATGATAGCCATGTGATTTATTAAAGTTATATAGAAACATAGTTGGCATGCATTACTATATAGTTGGAAATGATAATATGTAATGTGGGTGGCGCTCTTGGCAATTAAGGGTTATTTGTTTCAATGCATGGTTCAAATTGGATGATTTGTTGGGTTAATGGCTAGCGTGTACGAAGAAATTAAATGAACCTGAGTGTGGAGGTGACGTGCATTTACTGCAGGTCACCCCTACTCCTTCCACTGGTCGTCACCATAGTCAGGCTATTGTTCAACTAGGTTTTGTTATGGTTAGGCTTCGACTTTCAAGCAGAGGGGAACCGCTCGCCCCACTCGCGTTTTAAGGTGTGTTAATTACATATCTCTTTTTTTGGTCCATTCATGAGTCTGCTCTGGTTATGAAATGGATATTGGCTCAGGTGTATTGGTTTGTGCTTTCTTTAAGTATTGCAACTGTGTAAAATTGTGATTTTGGAATGAAGCATTAATGGTTTTATCTGCACTAATGTTTGGATTCACAACGTTATTGGTCATCCTGAGTGTTAACAGCCATAAAGGATCTATGCCATCCTTGTTGGTTTGGTTGGAGGGTTTTGTTTAGTTTTGGGTGGCTGGTTGTCCTCATGCATCCGTATCATTATATCCAGTCTTTCGTTTTTATGGGGTTTAATAGTTGGAAGCTCTGTGTCACTGTGTTTTGTTCACTTGGGCACTGGGTTGTTGTCACTATTAATGGTCACGCAGTGGGTTATATTGCTCTTTCTCGACCTTGTTTGCACCTCAGGGTTGTAGTTGGTTGACTAGAGAGCCACAAGGGTTATACCCCGCGTGTATTAAATATCATTACCAAGCCGAATTAGAGCTTTGATTTTTTGTTCATAGCCCCTCTTGTCGCAGGATTTGTTACCTTGTCCACGAATAACTTGTCGTTCTCTCTGTGTATGCACCATTGGTCTCAGAGGTTTTCACCATTCAAAGGAGTTGGCTCTAGCTTTCCCTATGTTGGCCACAGAGAAAACCCTTAACTCTACAGTTCTGAGGGTTGATAGAGAAGACCGCCGTGGCCTATCGGGTTTACTATTGGTTATTATTGATGGGTATGCATTGTCAACATAATTGATTACAGGCTCGCCCAGTTGATCAGGTGACAACCGTGACAATTTTGGTATCTAGTCATTGTCTTTGTTATTACAATGGATACACCCTGCATGGTTAATT
Organism: Picea mariana; assembly: GCA_032191745.1. Classification (NCBI taxonomy): domain Eukaryota; kingdom Viridiplantae; phylum Streptophyta; class Pinopsida; order Pinales; family Pinaceae; genus Picea; species Picea mariana. The sequence continues at coordinate 97,995 of JASDQU010586327.1, read as the reverse complement.
GGATGGATCAAATACACAACCACTCTCCTGGTGTTTTGATAACCTAGTATTGTTTTAATTGAGTAAGTCACAACGTCGCTTCCTGTCGATGCAAGTGTATGTGTGGTTTCCACAACATGTTAGGTCGGGTTGTTGATTATTACGACAGTCCAAGTAATAAGCTCAACATTGAATTGGTTGATTGAAGATTGGGGTTGATACACAGTCACTGTATTTTGCATTAAAGATTATTGGGATGTTAAAATCGGCATTAGTTACAGTTGTTTAATCATATCACGCATAATGCATTTGTATGTCTGGTGTTCCTACACCATGAATAAATGGTCATTGTAACTATGAGTATTTTTGGAAAAATGGTTTTTTCAATCAGGATGACTGTGGCAATTCCATCCACTATATGTGTTATGGTTATTTGATTGAGTCATAAAGGATGAGCCCGAGTTTTACACCACATGATTTTGATTGCAGTTTGATTATTTTGAGCAATACTGTATTAGATTGATAGCTCGACATGATGGGTTGAGTTAATGATATTGTGACTGTGTGTTTAGAATTGTCAAATGGAGATGTTGCATCATGGTGTTTGATGTATGGTTGTCCACTGTGTATGATATGGATAATTTTGGGTTGCGCACTCAGATATAGTCACAGAGTTTTAAGCATGACTTTGTTGCAATTAGATTATTTGTATTATGAGGTCAGGCATGTTGTTGCTACCTCGTGTTGGATGGATAGCCCAACATTTTGATTATTTAGAGTCGCGTTGAATTGGGCTCGTACGGTCACAAAATTACACTTGTATTGATTGAATTATTTTGATTGAATAGTCCAGAGTAACTATTCAATTTCCTTCTGCCTTTCATAAAGGACTCAACAAAGTAAGGAAATCTATGGAGTGCATACTTTAGGTTTCCAATCATAAAGCCTTAAACTTAGCAATATGCATCAAGATCGATTATTCATGCCTACAATAAATCTAGGAATATATGGCATAATAAAACCTTTCATTACCTCCTGACAACCAAATGAAACAATATCTAGAGGTCATAGTTCTAGAGGTCATAGTTCTAGAGCGCATAGTTCCACAGGTCATAGTTCTCAGAGGGCATAGTTCCACAGGTCACAATTCCACAGGTCACAGTTCCATAGGTTATAGTTCCAAAGGTCATAGTTCGAGAGGGCGTAGTTCAAGAGGTCATAGTTCTAGAGGTCATAGTTCCAAAGGGGTAGTTCCAGAGGGCGTAGTTCCATAGGTCATAGTTCCAAAGGGTGAAGTTCCAGAGGGCATAGTACCAGAGGTCATAGTTCAAGAGGGCGTAGTTCCAGAGGCCGTAGTTCCAAAGGTCATAGTTCCATAGGATGTAGTTCCACACGTCATAGTTCCAGAGGGCGTAATACCGGAGGTCATAGTTCCATAGGGCGTAGTTTCAGAGGGCATAGTTCCACAGGTCAAAATTCCATAGGTCATAGTTCCAGAGGGCGTAGTTCCATAGGTCATAGTTCATAAAGGGCGTAGTTCAAGAGGGAAAGTACCAGAGATCATAGTTCCAGAGGGTGTAGTTCCAGAGGTAATAGCTCCAAAGGGCGTAGTTCCAGAGGGCATAGTTCCATAGGTCATAGTGCCACAAGTCACAATTCCACAGGTCATAGTTCCAGAGAGCGTAGTTCTAGAAGTCATAGTTCCAAAGGGCGTAATTCCAGAGGGTGTAGTTCCAGGGGTCACAATTCCACAAGTCATAGTTCCAGAGGGCCTAGTTTTAGAGGGTGTAGTTCCACAAGTCGTAGTTCCAAAGGGCATAGTTCCAGAGGTCATAGTTCCAAAGGGCGTAGTTCTAGAGGGCGTAGTTCCATAGGTCATTGTTTCAGAGGCATAGTTCCAGAGGGCATAGTTCCAAAGGTCATAATTCTAAAGGGCGTAGTTCCAGATGCGTAGTTCCAGAGGGCATAGTTCCACATGTCATAGTTCCATAGGTCACAATTCCACAAGTCATAGTTCCAGAGGGCCTAGTTCTAGAGGGTGTAGTTCCAGAGGTCATAGTTCCATAGGGCATAGTTCCAGAGGTCATAGTTCTGAAGGGCATAGTTCCAGAGGGAGTAGTTCCAGAGGTCATAGTTCCATAGGGCGTAGTTCCAGAGGTCATAGTTCCAGAGGTGTAGTTCCAGAGGGTGTAGTTCCATGGGTCATAGTTCCAGAGGGCATAGTTCCACAAGGCGTAGTTCCACAGGTCATAGTTCCAAACGACGTAGTTATAGAGGGAGTATTTCCAGAGGTCACAGTTCCAAAGGGCGTAGTTTCAGAGGGCATAGTTCCAAAGGCATAGTTCCAGAGGGTGTAGTTCCACAGGTCATAGTTCCAAAGGACATAGTTCCACAGGTCATAGTTCCAGAGGGTGTAGTTCCACAAGTCATCGTTCCAGACGGCGTAGTTCCACAGGTCATACTTGCAAAGGGTGTAGTTCTAGAGGGTGTAGTTCCAGAGGTCATAGTTCTAGAGGGTGTAGTTCCACAGGTCATAGTTCCAGAAGTCATAGCTCCAGAGGCGTAGTTCTAGAGAGCGTAGTTTTAGAGGTCATAGTTCCAAAGGGCATAGTTCTAGAGGGCGTAGTTCCAGAGGGCATAGTTCCAGAGGGAATAGTTTCAAAGGGTGTAGTTCCAGAGGGTGTAGTTCCACAGGTCATAGTTCCAGAGGTCGTAGTTCCAGAGGCATAGTTCCATAGGTCATAGTTTCATAGGGTGTACTTCTAGAGGGCATAGTTCCAGAGGGCGTAGTTCCAAAGGTCATAGTTCGAGAGGGCATAGTTTCAAAGGGTGTAGTTCCAGAGGTCATATTTCTAGAGGGTGTAGTTCCAGAGGTCATAGTTCGAGAGGGCATAGTTCTAGAGGGCATAGTTCCATAGGTCATAGTTACAGAGGGCATAGTTCGACAGGTCATAGCTCAAGGGGCGTAGTTCCAGAGGGTGTAGTTCCATAGGTCATAGTTCCAGAGGGCGTAGTTCCACAGGTCATAGTTCCAAAGGGCATAGTTCTAGAGGAAGTAGTTTTGAAGGTCATAGTTCCAGAGGGCATAGTTCCACATGTCATAGTTCTAGAGATCATAGTTCCAGAGGTGTAGTTCCAGAGGGCATTGTTCAAGAGGTCATAGTTCCAAAGGGCATAGTTCTAGAGGGCGTAGTTCCAGAGGTCATAGTTCCAGAGGGTGTAGTTTCCAAAGGGCGTAGTTCCAGAGGACGTAGATCCATAGGTCATAGTTCCAGAGGTCATAGTTCCAGAGGTGTAGTTACATAGGGTGTAGTTCCATCATAGTTCCACAGGTCATAGTTCCAAAGGTGTAGTTCCAGAGGGCGTAGTTCCACAGGTCATAGTTCCACAGGTCACAATTCCACAAGTTATAGTTCTAGAGGGCCTAGTTCTAGAGGGCGTAGTTCCAGAGGTCATAGTTCTAGAGGGTGTAGTTCCACAAGTCCTATTTCAAAAGGGCATAGTTCCACAGGTCATAGTTCCATAGGTCATAGTTCTAGAGGGCGTAGTTCCACAGGGCATAGTTCCACAGGGCGTAGTTCCACAGGTCATAGTTCTAGAGGGTGTAGTTGCACAGGTCATAGTTCCAGAGCGCATAGTTCCAGACTAAGTATTTACAGAGGTCATAGTTCTCGAGGGCGTAGTTCCAGAGGTCATAGTTCCAGAGGGCGTAGTTCCAGAGGGCGTAGTTCCATAGGGCATAGTTCCAGAGGGCATAGTTCCATAGGACGCAGTTCCATCGGGCGTAGTTCCACAGGTCATAGTTCCAGAGGGCGTAGTTCCAGAGGGCATCGTTCCAAAGGTCACAGTTCCAGAGGGCGTAGTTCCAGAGGGCGTAGTTCCATAGGTGTAGTTCCAGAGGGCGTAGTTCCACATGTCATAGTTCTAGAGGTCATAGTTTCAGGGGCATAGTTCTAGAGGGTGTAGTTCCACAGGTCATAGTTCCATAGGGCGTAGTTCCACAGGTCATAGTTCCAAAGGGCATAGTTCTAGAGGGTGTAGTTCCAGAGGTCATAGTTCCAGAGGTCATAGTTCCACAGGTCATAGTTCCATAGGGCGTAGTTCCAGAGGCATAGTTCCAAAGGGCGTAGTTCCATAGGTCATAGTTCCAAAGGGCATAATTCCATTGGGCGTAGTTCCAGAGGTCATAGTTCCAAAGGGCATAGTTCCAGATGGCGTAGTTCCATAGGTCATAATTCCAGAGGTCGTAGTTCTAGAGGCATAGTTCCATAGGTCATAATTCCAAAGGGCGTAGTTCAAGAGAGCGTAGTTCCACAGGGCGTAGTTCTAGAGGACGTAGCTCCACAGGGCGTAGTTCCAAAGGGCGTAGTTCCACAGGTCATAGTTCTAGAGGCCATAGTTCCAGAGGGCGTAGTTACAGGGGTCATAGTTCTATAGGGCGTAGTTCCAAAGGTCATAGTTCCAGAGGTCATACTTCCAGAGGCATATTTCTAGAGGGCGTAGTTCCACAGGTCATAGTTCCAGAGAGCGTAGTTCCAGAGGTCATAGTTCCAAGGTGTAGTTCCATAGGGTGTAGTTCCATAGGGCGTAGTTCCACAGGTCATAGTTCTAGAGGGCGTAGTTCCATAGGTCATAGTTTCAAAGGGTGTAGTTCTAGAGGGTGTAGTTCTAGAGGTCGTAGTTCCAGAGGGCGTAGTTCCAGAGGTGTAGTTCTAGAGGTCATAATTCCAGAGGGCATAGTTCCAGAGGGCATAGCTCCATAGGTCATAGTTCTAGAGGGCGTAGTTCCAAAGGGCATAGTTTCAGAAGGCATAGTTCCATAGGTCATAGTTCCAGAGGTCATAGTTCCAGAGGCATAGTTCCAGAGGGTGTAGTTCCATAGGTCATAGTTCCAAAGGGCGTAGTTCCACAGGTCATAGTTCTAGAGGTCATAGTTCCACAGGTCATAGTTCCAGAGGGCGTAGTTCCACAGGTCATAGTTCCACAGGTCACAATTCCACGAGTCATAGTTTCAGAGGGCCTAGTTCTAGAGGGCGTAGTTCCATAGGTCATAGTTCTAGAGGGTGTAGTTCCAGAGGGTGTAGTTCTAGAGGGTGTAGTTCCACAGGTCATAGTTCCAGAGGGCATAGTTCCATAGGGCATAATTTCACAGGTCGTAGTTCCATAGGTCATAGTTCCAGAGGCATAGTTCCAAAGGGTGTAGTTCCACAGGTCATAGTTCCAGAGAGCGTAGTTCTAGAGGTCATAGTTCTAGGGGCGTAGTTCCAGAGGGAGTAGTTCCACAATTCATAGTTCCAGAGGTCATAGTTACAAAGGGCGTAGTTCTAGAGGGTGTAGTTCTAGAGGTCATAGTTCTAGAGGGTGTAGTTCCACAGGTCATAGTTCCAGATGTCATAGTTCCATAGGCGTAGTTCCAGAGGTCATAGTTCCAAAGAGCATAGTTCTAGAGGGCGTAGTTCTAGAGGTCATAGTTCCAGAGGGCATAGTTTCAAAGGGCGTAGTTCCAGAGGGTGTAGTTCCACAGGTCATAGTTCCAAAGGTCATAGTTCCAGAGGCATAGTTTCACAGGTCATAGTTTCAGAGGGTGTACTTCCAGAGGGCATAGTTCCACAGGGCGTAGTTCTAGAGGGCGTAGTTCCACAGGTCATAATTCTAGAGCACGTAGTTCTAGAGGGTGTAGTTCCATAGGTCATATTTCTAGAGGGTGTAGTTCCAGAGGTCATAGTTCGAGAGGGCATACTTCTAGAGGGCGTAGTTCCACAGGTCATAGTTACAAAGGGCATAGTTCCACAGGTCATAGCTCAAGGGGCATAGTTCTAGAGGGCATAGTTCCACAGGTCATAGTTCCAAAGGGCACAGTTCTAGAGGAAGTAGTTATGAAGGTCATAGTTCCAGAGGGCATAGTTCCACAAGTCATAGTTCTAGAGATCATAGTTCCAGAGGCATAGTTCCATAGGGTGTTGTTCAAGAGGTCATAGTTCCAAAGGGCATAGTTCCAGAGGGCGTAGTTCCAGAGGTCATAGTTCCAGAGGGCGTAGTTTCTAAAGGGCATAGTTCCAGAGGACGTAGTTCCATAGGTCATAGTTCCATAGGTCATAGTTACAGAGGCGTAGTTCCATAGGGTGTAGCTTCGGAGGTCATAGTTCTAAAGGGCGTAGTTCCAGAGGTCATAGTTCCAAAGGTGTAGTTCCAGAGGGCGTAGTTCCACAGGTCATAGTTCCACAAGTCACAATTCCACAAGTCATAGTTCTAGAGGGCCTAGTTCTAGAGGGCCTAGTTCCAGAGATCATAGTTCTAGAGAGTGTAGTTCCACAGGTCATAGTTCAAAAGGGCATAGTTCCACAGGTCATAGTTCCACAGGGCGTAGTTCCAAAGGGTGTAGTTCCAGAGGGCGTATTTCCACGGGTCATAGTTCCAGAGGGTGTAGTTCCACAGGTCATAGTTCTAGACAGCATAGTTCCAGACGGTGTATTTCCAGAGGTCATAGTTCTCGAGGGCGTAGTTCCAGAGGTCATATTTCAAGAGGGCATAGTTCCAGAGGGCGTAGTTCCATAGGTCATAGTTCCAGAGGTCATAGTTCCAGAGGTGTAGTTCCAGAGGGCGTAGTTCCATAGGTCATAGTTAGAGAGGGTGGAACTATGCCCTCTGGAATTATGACCTATGGAGCTGCGCCCTCTGGAACTACACCCTATGGAACTACACCCACAGGGAGTCTCAGGCCCCTCTTGGGTGAGACATACATTATTTAGAGAGGGAGGCCACTCAACCACTTTATCCATTTTCATGCATATTGGCCATTTGAATTTTGGTGTGGTCTTTGATTACTAGTTGGCCTTAGGAGTCTCTACTGAGTTTTAAGTGTCATGGATAGTGGAGTTCCTTTTACTCCCTCGTTTACTGCTACCCACCCCATGTTGCCTACTCATTTTATGGGGACAAACTCTTCCACTTTTCATAATGGTATGCAGAACTATGTTACTCGGTCCATGCCTTCTATCTCTAGTCATTTTTCCGTTGATATGCCTTTGCCTATGCAATCCTCTCCCTGGTCCACTTATATGGATCCTAGCATTGGATCTGGGGGCACCATGGCTCTGATGCCTACTTCATTCGATATGAGTCGTACCCCTCAACCAACTCTCGCTATGGTAGAGTTGGTATCCCTCCTCTTACAGATCCAAACCTAGCTATGCTCTTTCAGGAACCAATACCCAGATGGGTGCTTATTCCACTTATTACACTCCATCCATGTATCCTATGTCTTCCATGTCATTTCCTTAGAATACTTTTCTCATGACTGGTCCTCATGTATCCATGGGTATTTCATACGGGGAGAACCAGTTTTATGGTTCAGGCTACCCTCTTTATATAACCCCTTCACAAGGGGGCAACCTATATCCTCACTTGAATAGTCCTTATCATACTTCAGTCTCTTTGCAGACTTCAGTGATGATTCCCATACACACCTCTTCGAATCAGTTAGGTGGAGGATATTATCCTCCCAGATAGGGACAGGGGGTAAACCAAGATCCTTCCTGACCTGTAATGTTCCAAATCCAATCTTTCCCTAGACCTTGGTATCAAATGCCACAACTCACTGCTAGCCCAGTCAATGTCAATCATAATGGAGCTCCATCACCAACCTCTGTCGTTCATGTTGGATATGGGTCAACAACGTCTGCGAGTCATGTTGACATCCCGCACCCGACCTCTGCCAATCATTCTAGGAACACCATTATTTTCGCCATGGATCATATCGATGTCATATCTTCAACCCCTATACATCATGTAGGAGATGACTCTCTCACCTCTGCCAGTCACATAGAGAGCATGTCACCAACCATTGTGAACTATGCTGAGGGCATTGAGAAGCCTCAACGCCTTAGACGTAAGCCTAAATTCCTTTGCAGGACTTGTAAATGAAATCACCTTACTTGTTTGTGTCTAGATAGGGCTGAGATACCATAAGTGTGGGGCTCACCCAAGGGCCCTTCATATTTTGAGGCATCTGTGATTTCCCCACACCCTGTTCCTCCCTTGATTGACACGGTGGTAGCATTGCTGTAATCCTCTCCTGACCTCACCCCCATCATTGAGGGTGATGTGTCCCCTATCCCCGTTGATGTGCATCATCTTCAACCTAGAATTGAAGAAGTGATTGTACCAATGCAATCTATGGTCAGTACTACTCTCTTTATAGAGGGTGATGCACCCTTCAACCACATCATCAACATTCATGGTTATGCACCTTCTGAATGAGAGAGATTTATTCTCTCCTTGAGTTCTCTCCCTCCAAGTCCCGAGGAATTTCCCTTCGATTGGGATGACCTTATGGGGTATCCCATGCCCCCTCCTATGTATTTTCCTGTAAGAGACATTATCCGATCCATCATGAAGACTGTATACTCCGTTAGCGCTTTATCCTCTTTGACTTGGAGAGATTTGGGTTTTTTGAAGCTTATGTCAGCTATCCATAAGATATCGACTTTCCACAAAAGTCTTTCTCAGGAACCTTGGCCTCCTCCGTGACTTGCCGCCTAGAATCTCCCAAACGAGTATGAGTTAAGCTCTTTTCCAACTCGTTCAAAAAGAGAAAATATTTTCGAGTGATTTGTCCCTTTCACACTCATTAAATTGGAATTGAAAGGTCATGAGTCTTAGTTAAGCTCTTTTCTAACTCATTATCAAAAATTGAAAAGATTGTCAAGTGAACTTGTATTTTTCACACTCGTAAATTGGATTTGAAAATACGTCTGTTTGGTACAAGTTTATCCCTTTTTCACACCAAGTAGACTAAAAGACATAAAAAGGGAAATTTTTTGGTGTTAAGTTGTGATTGAATCTCATGCCCTTGCTTGCAGTATTGAGCCTATAGTTGGTTCTCGCTTTGCGTTATAAATCGTTTGCCTCAAAAGTTATGCATCCTCAACCAAGCAGAGCCTTGTTTATATCCTTCGCAATTTGAAACCCTATACCTAAGAGGGAATGTTCCCCCAAGTGTCCATATCCTGCATGCATTTCCCTGCATTGAGCATAGGTATGTTCCACTGCTGGCATTTCCCCCTCTGTATCATAGAATTCATTTGTCTATGAAAAAATAAAAAACAAAATGGGCAGGAAGGGAGTGTTATATTATATTGACAACAGTCATGTCACCTTTGAACAGAGTACAAAGTTAATGAGTCCATTCATCATCATAATTTTAGGAGTAGCATGGCCTTAAGTGATAAGGGGATCAAATTTTGCTCAAAAATTCAAAGTGCTCGGAATCACTTCAAACCAGACAAGAGCGTAGGCCTCGCCGTTGCGAACCCAACGCAACTCATTTTCTCTCAAACGGACATCGGGAGTGAGAGATATTGCAATTTGTTCATAAAGTCAAACAGGCGAAAAAAATGATGCTGACTGTACCGTTCGTACAGTCCTTACAGGATAACGTGGCAGGGCTGTATGACCGTACAAAAGTGACGTGGCATATGATGATTGATAGGCATGGTCAAATCAGATGGTGACACGTGGTATTTCGTTGGTTAATGGTAAGGTGCCATGTGGCCCAATCATGGGCTGCCACATGGCACCCCTTTATTGGCTTGTGGTTTGTTATGTAAAATTTTATGGGTCCGTGGGGGTGGAACCCCGGACCTCATCGTCAGTGTAACACTTTAACAAAGTCCCCACGACCATTACGCCCATATGATGTTGCTTACCATATAATGGTTCACATTATATTTAAATTCGTATGTTTGTATATTTGGGCGAGGGGTCGGGCCAGGGCTAAGTTGCTATTACATATGACCACCATATATATATATATATATATATATATGATTGCGTGCGGGTATAACACAGCCCCGGTCACGTGTACTACCATGTGACTTGTATAACAGTTGGCGCGGTTGTACATTATGGTTTGAACAGTTCAAATGACACTCCATGTGTCATATTATGATTTGCCTTTGGTTTTTAGCCCTTTGCGCCGGTCATATGGAGGACCGCATGCGTTCAGGTGCTAGGCGGTTAGGGGTCGGCGGGCCCATAACCGTCCTACAGTTTGCACCATTGGCGTGGTTGTGCCCGATGCTGGGTTTTCACGCTATTTATTGCATGTGTGCCAGGTTCATTCAAGAAGGGTGCAATTTGTAGATGCAGAGACAACAAGCTTGAAGGGGGAGACTTCCAGGAGGCCTAACTTCTTCATTTTTCGACCGATTGAGGTGCCGAAAGAGCCTAGACAGGGGTTTTTGGACGCTCTGAAGCCATTGGAGTAGTCGGTTTGTCAGTTTGAGCATTGTAATACATGTTTTTGAGCACTTTTGAGCAATTAATAATAATGATCCATTGGAAGCTGGACCAGGAGATGTAGCCCAAGAGAGGGGTGAACTCCTTTATCAAATTGTTGTGTTTATATGCTTATGTTAATTGATTATGCTACTGTCTATGTGTATTTTGAATGAGTAATCCATTGATATATGTGTTGCAAACTGATCCATTTTCTTTAAACACATAACATTTACATTGCAATAATTTCAAGTATTTTCAAGTCTTCTTCATTTTTAGATCAAGTTGGTATCAGAGCGCTGGTTTTTGAAGACTTGATTGTTTGCAAGTTTTGTTTTTGATGCTCACAAAGTTGAAACTCACAAGAGGAGAAGGTCAACTTGTGGAGCCAAGTTCTCATCCGACAAGGAGGAAGCATATACCATCACCGCACATTTTAGGGAGGCATTCACCAAGTATGGCTCATGCAGAAAGTCATGAACGTGTTCCTACAGAAGATGAAGATCTCAGAAAGGCTGTCATGGAGATGAGAGAGATGTGAATATCTTGATGGAAAGGAACATATTGTTGCAGGGTGAAGGCTCCAACCCTTCAAAGCATAAGGGAAGCAATGGTGACAAAACTCCAGAAGGAAATGGAGGGAATGGTGCTTCTCCACCACCCTCTCCTCCTCCATCTTCTTCTTCTTCTTCTACCATTTCAAGACCTCTTCCGAATTCTCCAAAGGGGCATGGTAAAACTCCTTCGCAAATTCCTTCATTAAATATTGATATAAAATTTGAATTGCTAATATACAATGGAGAAGTTAATGTTGAGAAGTTAGATAATTGGATACGTCAAATTGAAGTATATTGTAGAATACAAAAAATTCAAGATGATGAAACCAAAATTCAGCTAGCTTCGTTAATATTGGATGGTGCAGCACTTATTTGGTGGGAATCCAAGACTCGGGAGGATATGAAAAAGCATGGTAAAATTTTGCTTTCTTGGAATGATTTCATTATCGCAATTAAAAAACAATTTTATCCATTGGCATATAAAAAAAAGGCAACTATGGAATGGCAGAATTTTAGACAAGCTAAAAGACAAAATGTGCAAAGCTTTACTCAGGAATTTAGGAGAAGAGCTTTGGTTTTGGG
>JASDQU010586327.1:74124-86549 GCA_032191745.1 Picea mariana | reverse complement strand
TAAACCCAAATTCAAATTTTGAATTCAAATTTTGAATGTGTGAATTGACGGAAACAATTCCCTGTGGATTTCCCATTTAAAATTTTACTACCATCTCAAATTACAGCGGGAAAACTACTTCAGTTCTCTCATGCAGACTTCGACCTGCAAAATCAGATCCTTCAAAGGCGAAGAGATTCCTTTCAAGTGCCTTCTTCCAACCGTGAGCTACATTGTTGAACTCCTTTAATAATGACTTCAGACCAAATTAGGGAAGCTTCCATTGTAGACCATTTAGTGCCTTATTTTATTTGGGTCTTCCATGAAGTCACTATCTGGGCTTTCCCAGCTTATTTTTCTCACTGACCAAGTGTTGCATGCTTCAAAGTTGTCCCAAGTATTCTACATAAATCTAAGTTTTCCATCCACTGATATAACCAAATCACGAGCGTATCTTTTATTCCTTCACATGCTCATCTTATACTTTGCGATTTCATTGGGGTTCCTTCGAGCAAATATAATGTTGTCCCTATTGTATTCCTTACAGAGCTCGCTTGGGCCCAAGAGGTGAATTAGAGAGAGAATAAAAGTTAGTGTTGGCGATGGAGGATCTCAGAAAGTGTGGGGTGAATTACATGCCTCTCTCACCCTTGACCTTTCTCCACAGAGAAGCAGTGGTGTATGCGAATCGGTTGTCCATAATCTATGATCAAGGAGGTGTTCCTTACATTTATTTCTATTCTTATGTTTTTTGTCACCAATCCTTATTGTTGATTGTTTCTTGCAGGTCATGGACTTAACTGTTGACCTAAGTGTTGCAAGTGCAGTCGAAGAATGATGGGTTGTAGCATATCAACCTTTAGTTGGGTTACACACTCCTTTAAGGATGTATTTTCTTTGATGATATTGTCTACATTGTGTTAGAGAAGTTCTAGTATTTGTATGTATTTGGCAATCACGTCTATAAATGAAAGTATTACAGTTGAATACTGACAAACAAAGTAATCATAAGAAGTCCCACTACCAATATTCTTTCTCTACAATTCCTCCACCAGTTCGAACAACAAAGAGAAGCCTATCTGCAGCAAGTGGAATGCCCCAGAGAAATGGGACAACAACTGCCATTGTTAGCTTGTCATGCAAGCCTCCTTTGCTCTCCTTTTCAGTATCTACAACTTGCTTAGAGTTCATTATCATTTATTACATAAGTTGAATGAAAAATATTTATTTGTGATACCTTGTTCATCCCAGTAAGAATCAAACAACTCTCTCAAGTCTCTCTATGTTGTACAATCTAAAGTTGGTTCCATGTTTTTTCCTTTCCTATTCAATTTCCTTCTGCCTTTCATAAAGGACTCAACAAAGTAAGGAAATCTATGGAGTGCATACTTTAGGTTTCCAATCATAAAGCCTTAAACTTAGCAATATGTATCAAGATCGATTATTCATGCCTACAATAAATCTAGGAATATGAGGCATAATAAAACTTGTCATTACCTCCTAACAACCAAATGAAACAATATCTAGAGGTCATAGTTCTAGAGGTCATAGTTCTAGAGCGCATAGTTCCACAGGTCATAGTTCTTAGAGGGCATAGTTCCACAGGTCACAATTCCACAGGTCACAGTTCCATAGGTTATAGTTCCAAAAGTCATAGTTTGAGAGGGCATAGTTCAAGAGGTCATAGTTCTAGAGGTCATAGTTCCAGAGGCGTAGTTCCAAAGGACGTAGTTCCACAGGTCATAGTTCCAAAGGGTGAAGTTTCAGAGGGCGTAGTACCAGAGGTCATAGTTCAAGAGGGTGTAGTTCCAGAGGCCGTAGCTCCAAAGGTCATAGTTCCATATGATGTAGTTCCACACGTCATAGTTCCAGAGGGCGTAGCACCAGAGGTCATAGTTCCAGAGGGAGTAGTTTCAGAGGTCGTAGATCCACAGGTCAAAATTCCACAGGTCATAGTTCCAGAGGGCGTAGTTCCATAGGTCATAGTTCATAAAGGGCATAGTTCCAGAGGGCAAGTACCAGAGGTCATAGTTCCAGAGGGTGTAGTTCCAGAGGTCATAGCTCCAAAGGGCGTAGTTACAGAGGGCATAGTTCCATAGGTCATAGTGCCACAGGTCACAATTCCACAGGTCATAGTTCCAGAGAGCGTAGTTCCAGAAGTCATAGTTCCAAAGGGCGTAGATCTAGAGGGTGTAGTTCGAGGGGTCACAATTCCACAAGTCATAGTTCCAGAGGGCCTAGTTCTAGAGGGTGTAGTTCCACAAGTCATAGTTCCAAAGGGCATAGTTCCAAAGGTCATAGTTCCAAAGGGCGTAGTTCTAGAGGGCGTAGTTCCATAGGTTATAGTTCCAGAGGCGTAGTTCCAGAGGGCATAGTTCCAAAGGTCATAGTTCTAAAGGGCGTAGTTCCAGATGCGTAGTTCCAGAGGGCATAGTTCCACATGTCATAGTTCCATAGGTCACAATTCCACAAGTCATAGTTCCAAAGGGCCTAGTTCTAGAGGGTGTAGTTCCAGAGGTCATAGTTCCATAGGGCATAGTTCCACAGGTCATAGTTCTGAAGGGCATAGTTCCAGAGGGAGTAGTTCCAGAGGTCATAGTTCCAGAGGGCGTAGTTCCAGAGGTCATAGTTCCAGAGGTGTAGTTCCAGAGGGTGTAGTTCCATGGGTCATAGTTCCAGAGGGCATAGTTCCACAAGGCGTAGTTCCACAGGTCATAGTTCCAAATGACGTAGTTATAGAGGGAGTATTTCTAGAGGTCATAGTTCCAAAGGGCGTAGTTCCAGAGGGCATAGTTCCAGAGGCATAGTTCCAGAGGGCGTAGTTCCACAGGTCATAGTTCCAAAGGACGTAGTTCCATAGGTCATAGTTCCAGGGGCGCAGTTCCAGAGGGCGTAGTTCCACAAGTCATCGTTCCAGACGACGTAGTTCCACAGGTCATACTTGGAAAGGGTGTAGTTCTAGAGGGTGTAGTTCCAGAGGTCATAGTTCTAGAGGGTGTAGTTCCACAGGTCATAGTTCCAGAAGTCATAGTTCCAGAGGCATAGTTCCAGAGGGCATAGTTTTAGAGGTCATAGTTCCAAAGGGCATAGTTCTAGAGGGCGTAGTTCCAGAGGGCATAGTTCCAGAGGGCATAGTTTCAAAGGGTGTAGTTCCAAAGGGCGTAGTTCCACAGGTCATAGTTCCAGAGGTCGTAGTTCCATAGGCATAGTTCCATAGGTCATAGTTTCAGAGGGTGTACTTCTAGAGGGCATAGTTCCAGAGGGCGTAGTTCCAAAGGTCATAGTTCCAGAGGGCGTAGTTTCAAAGTGTGTAGTTCCAAAGGTCATATTTCTAGAGGGTGTAGTTCCAGAGGTCATATCTCGAGAGGGCATAGTCCTAGAGGGCGTAGTTCCATAGGTCATATTTACAGAGGGCATAGTTCCACAGATCATAGATCAAGGGGCATAGTTCCAGAGGGCGTAGTTCCACAAGTCATAGTTCCAGAGGGCATAGTTCCATAGGTCATAGTTCCAAAGGGCATAGTTCTAGAGGAAGTAGTTCTGAAGGTCATAGTTCCAGAGGGCATAGTTCCACAGTTCATAGTTCTAGAGATCATAGTTCCAGAGGTGTAGTTTCAGAGGGCATTGTTCAAGAGGTCATAGTTCCAAAGGGCATAGTTCTAGAGGGCGTATTTCTAGAGGTCATAGTTCCAGAGGGCGTAGTTTCCAAAGGGTGTAGTTCCAGAGGACGTAGTTCCATAGGTCATAGTTCCAGAGGTCAGAGTTCCAGAGGCATAGTTCCATAGGGTGTAGTTCCAGAGGTCATAGTTCCACAGGTCATAGTTCCAAAGGTGTAGTTCTAGAGGGCGTAGTTCCACAGGTCATAGTTCCACAAGTCACAATTCCACAATTCATAGTTCTAGAGGGCGTAGTTCCAGAGGTCACAGTTCCAGAGGGTGTAGTTCCACAGGTGCTAGTTCAAAAGGGCGTAGTTCCACAGGTCATAGTTCCATAGGTCATAGTTCTAGAGGGCATAGTTCCAGAGGGCGTAGTTCCACAGGTCATAGTTCTAGAGGGTGTAGTTGCACAGGTCATAGTTCCAGAGGGCGTAGTTCCAGACTAAGTATTTGCAGAGGTCATAGTTCTCGAGGGTGTAGTTCCAAAGGTCATATTTCCAGAGGGCGTAGTTCCAGAGGGTGTAGATCCAGAGGGCATAATTCCATAGGACGCAGTTCCAGAGGGCGTAGTTCCACAGGTCATACTTCCAGAGGGCGTAGTTCCAGAGGGCGTAGTTCCAAAGGTCATAGTTCCAGAGGGCGTAGTTCTAGAGGGCATAGTTCCAGAGGCGTAGTTCCAGAGGGCATAGTTCCACATGTCATAATTCTAGAGGTCATAGTTTCAAGGGCGTAGTTCCAGAGGGTGTAGTTCCACAGGTCATAGTTCCATAGGGCATAGTTCCACAGGTCATAGTTCCAAAGGGCATAGTTCTAGAGGGCGTAGTTCCAGAGGTCATAGTTCCAGAGGGCGTAGTTGCACAGGTCATAGTTCCATAGAGCGTAGTTCCAGAGGCGTAGTAACAAAGGGCGTAGTTCCATAGGTCATAGTTCCAAAGGGCATAATTCCATTGGGCGTAGTTCCAGAGGTCATAGTTCCAAAGGGCGTAGTTCCAGATGGCGTAGTTCCATAGGTCATAGTTCCAGAGGTCGTAGCTCCAGAGGCATAGTTCCACAGGTCATAATTCCAGAGGGCGTAGTTCAAGAGAGCGTAGTTCCACAGGGCGTAGTTCTAGAGGACGTAGTTCAACAGGTCATAGTTCCAGAGGGCGTAGTTCCACAGGTCATAGTTCCAGAGGGAATAGTTC
Source organism: Picea mariana (assembly GCA_032191745.1). Taxonomy (NCBI): domain Eukaryota; kingdom Viridiplantae; phylum Streptophyta; class Pinopsida; order Pinales; family Pinaceae; genus Picea; species Picea mariana. The sequence continues at coordinate 81,730 of JASDQU010586327.1, read as the reverse complement.
CAGACGGCGTAGTTGCAGGGGTCATAGTTCTATAGGACGTAGTTCCAAAGGTCATAGTTCCAGAGGTCATACTTCCAGAGGCAGATTTCTAGAGGGAGTAGTTCCACAGGTCATACTTCTAGAGGCATATTTCTAAAGGGCGTAGTTCCACAGGTCATAGTTCCAGAGAGCGTAGTTCCAGAGGTCATAGTTCCAGGGTGTAGTTCCATAGGGTGTAGTTCCATAGAGCCTAGTTCCACAGGTCATAGTTCTAGAGGGCATAGTTCCATAGGTCATAGTTTCAAAGGGCGTAGTTCTAGAGGGCGTAGTTCCAGAGGTCATAGTTCTAGAGGGCGTAGTTCCAAAGGTGTAGTTCTAGAGGTCATAATTCCAGAGGGCATAGTTCTAGAGGGCATAGCTCCATAGGTCATGTCATAGTTCTATAGGACGTAGTTCCAAAGGTCATAGTTCCAGAGGTCATACTTCCAGAGGCAGATTTCTAGAGGGAGTAGTTCCACAGGTCATACTTCTAGAGGCATATTTCTAAAGGGCGTAGTTCCACAGGTCATAGTTCCAGAGAGCGTAGTTCCAGAGGTCATAGTTCCAGGGTGTAGTTCCATAGGGTGTAGTTCCATAGAGCCTAGTTCCACAGGTCATAGTTCTAGAGGGCATAGTTCCATAGGTCATAGTTTCAAAGGGCGTAGTTCTAGAGGGCGTAGTTCCAGAGGTCATAGTTCTAGAGGGCGTAGTTCCAAAGGTGTAGTTCTAGAGGTCATAATTCCAGAGGGCATAGTTCTAGAGGGCATAGCTCCATAGGTCATGTCATAGTTCTATAGGACGTAGTTCCAAAGGTCATAGTTCCAGAGGTCATACTTCCAGAGGCAGATTTCTAGAGGGAGTAGTTCCACAGGTCATACTTCTAGAGGCATATTTCTAAAGGGCGTAGTTCCACAGGTCATAGTTCCAGAGAGCGTAGTTCCAGAGGTCATAGTTCCAGGGTGTAGTTCCATAGGGTGTAGTTCCATAGAGCCTAGTTCCACAGGTCATAGTTCTAGAGGGCATAGTTCCATAGGTCATAGTTTCAAAGGGCGTAGTTCTAGAGGGCGTAGTTCCAGAGGTCATAGTTCTAGAGGGCGTAGTTCCAAAGGTGTAGTTCTAGAGGTCATAATTCCAGAGGGCATAGTTCTAGAGGGCATAGCTCCATAGGTCATGTCATAGTTCTATAGGACGTAGTTCCAAAGGTCATAGTTCCAGAGGTCATACTTCCAGAGGCAGATTTCTAGAGGGAGTAGTTCCACAGGTCATACTTCTAGAGGCATATTTCTAAAGGGCGTAGTTCCACAGGTCATAGTTCCAGAGAGCGTAGTTCCAGAGGTCATAGTTCCAGGGTGTAGTTCCATAGGGTGTAGTTCCATAGAGCCTAGTTCCACAGGTCATAGTTCTAGAGGGCATAGTTCCATAGGTCATAGTTTCAAAGGGCGTAGTTCTAGAGGGCGTAGTTCCAGAGGTCATAGTTCTAGAGGGCGTAGTTCCAAAGGTGTAGTTCTAGAGGTCATAATTCCAGAGGGCATAGTTCTAGAGGGCATAGCTCCATAGGTCATAGTTCTAGAGGGCGTAGTTCCAAAGGGCATAGTTTCAGAAGGCATAGTTCCACAGGTCATAGTTCAAGAGGTCATAGTTCCAGAGGCGTAGTTCCAGAGGGTGTAGTTCCATAGGTCATAGTTCCAAAGGGCGTAGTTCTAGAGGTCATAGTTCCAGAGGCATAGTTCTAGAGGGCGTAGTTCCACAGGTCATAGTTCCACAGGTCACAATTCCACGAGTCATAGTTTCAGAGCGCCTAGTTCTAGAGGGCATAGTTCCATAGGTCATAGTTCTAGAGGGTGTAGTTCCAGAGGGCGTAGTTCCACAGGTCATAGTTTTCAGAGGGCGTAATTTCACAGGTCGTAGTTCCATAGGTCATAGTTCTAGAGGCATAGTTCTAGAGGGTGTAGTTCCACAGGTCATAGTTCCAGAGGGCATAGTTCTAGAGGTCATAGTTCCAGGGGCGTAGTTCCAGAGGGAGTAGTTCCACAAGTCATAGTTCCAGAGGGCGTAGTTCCAGAGGTCATAGTTGCAAATGGCGTATTTCTAGAGGGCGTAGTTCTAGAGGTCATAGTTCTAGATGGTGTAGTTCCACAGGTCATAGTTCCAGATGTCATAGTTCCAGAGGCGTAGTTCTAGAGGTCATAGTTCCAAAGGGCATAGTTCTAGAGGGCGTAGTTCCAGAGGTCATAGTTCCAGAGGGCATAGTTTCAAAGGGCGTAGTTCCAGAGGGTGTAGTTCCGCAGGTCATAGTTCCAAAGGTCGTAGTTCCAGAGGCATAGTTCCACAGGTCATAGTTTCAGAGGGTGTACTTCCAGAGGGCATAGTTCCATAGGGCGTAGTTCTAGAGGGTGCAGTTCCACAGGTCATAGTTCCAGAGGGCGTAGTATGCAGAACTATGTTACTTGGTCCACGCCTTGGGTCTCTAGTCATTTTTCTGTTGATATGCCTTTGCCTGTGCAATCCTCTCCCTGGTCCACTTATATGGATCCTAGCATTGGATCTGGGGGCACCATGACTCTAATGCCTACTTCGTTCGATATGAGTCGTACCCCTCAACCAACTCTCGCTATGGGAGATTTGGTATCCCTCCTCTTACAAATCCAAACCCAGCTATGCTCTTTCAGAAACCAATACTCATATGGGTGCTTATTCCACTTATTACACCCCATCCATGTATCCTATGTCTGCCATGTCATTTCCTTAGAATACTTTTCCCATGACTGGTCCTCATGTATCCCCGGGTATTTCATATGGGGAGAACTAGTTTTATGGTTCAGGCTACCCTCTTTATATAACCCCTTCACAAGGGGGCAACCTATATCCTCACTTGAATAGTCCTTATCATACTTCAGTCTCTTCGCAAACTTCAGTGATGATTCCCATACACACCTCCTCAAATCAGTTAGGTGGAGGATACTATCCTCCCAGACAGGGACAGGGGGTAAACCAAGATCCTTCCTGACCTGTAATGTTCCAAATCCAATCTTTCCCTAGACCTTGGTATCAAATGCCACAACTCACTGCTAGCCCAGTCAATGTCAATCATAATGGAGCTCCCTCACCAACCTCTGTCGTTCATGTTGGATATGGGTCAACAACATCTGCGAGTCATGTTGACAGCCCGCACCCAGCCTCTGCCAATCATTCTAGGGACACCATTATTTTCGCCATGGATCATATCGATGTCATATCTTCAACCCCTATACATCATGTAGGAGATGACTCTCTCACCTCTTCCAGTCACATCGAGAGCATGTCACCAACCATTGTGAACTACGCTGAGGGCATTGAGAAGCCTTGACGCCTTAGATGTAAGCCTAAATTCCTTTGAAGGACTTGTAAAGGAAATCACCTTACTTGTTTGTGTCTAGATAGGGCTGAGATACCAGAAGTGTGCGTCTCACCCAAGGGCCCTTCATATTTTGAGGCGTCTGTGATTTTCCCACACCCTGTTCCTCCCTTGATTGACACGATGGTAGCATTGTTGTAATCCTCTCTTGACCTCACCCCCATCATTGAGGGTGATGTGTCCCCTATCCCCGTTGATGTGCATCATATTCAACCTAGAATTGAAGAAGTGATTGTACCAGTGCAATCTATGGTCAGTAGTACTCTCTTTATAGAGGGTGATGCACCCTTCAACCACATCATCAACATTCCTGATCCTTCTGAATGAGAGAGATTTATTCTCTCTTTGAGTGCTCTCCCTCCAAGTCCCGAGGAATTTCCCTTCGATTGGGATGACCTTATGGGGTATCCCATGCCCCCTCCTATGTCTTTTCCTGTAAGAGACATTATCCGATCCATCACGAAGACTGTATACTCCGTTAGCACTTTATCCTCTTCAACTTGGAGAGCTTTGGTTTTTCCCAAGCTTATGTCAGTTATCCATAAGATACCGACTTTCCACAAAAGTCTTTCTCGGGAACCTTGGCCTCCCCCGTGACTTGCCGCCTAAAATCTCCCAAACGAGTATGAGTTAAGCTCTTTTCCAACTCGTCCAAAAAGAGAAAATATTGTCGAGTGATTTGTCCCTTTCACACTCATTAAATTGGAATTGAAAGGTCATGAGTATTAGTTAAGCTCTTTTCTGACTCATTATCAAAAATTCAAAAGATTGTCAAGTGAACTTGTATTTTTCACACTCGTAAATTAGATTTGAAAAGACATCTATTTGGTACAAGTTTATCCCTTTTTCACACCAAGTAGACTAAAAGACATAAAAAGGGACATTTTTTGGCGTTAAGTTGTGATTGAATCTCATGCCCTTGCTTGCAGTATTGAGCCTATAGTTGGTTCTCGCTTTGCGTTATAAATCGTTTGCCTCAAAAGTTATGCATCCTCAACCAAGCAGAGCCTTGTTTATATCCTTCGCAATTTGACACCCTGTACCTAGGAGGGAATGTTTCCCCAAGTGTCCATCTCCTGCATGCATTTCCCTGCATTGAGCATAGGTATGTTCCACTGCTAGAACTATTTTTGCTTACTTGCGACACTCGTTTCCCCCTCTGTATCATAGAATTCATTTGTCTCTGAAAAAATAAAAATAAAAACGGGCAAGAAGGGAGTATTATATTATATTGACAACAGTCATGTCTCCTTTGAACAGAGTACAAAGTTAATGAGTCCATTCATCATCATAATTTTAGGAGTAACATGGCCTTAAGTGATAAGGGGATCAATTTTGCTCAAAAATTCAAAGTGCTCGGAATCACTTCAAACCGGACAAGAGCGTAGGCCTCGTCGTTGCGAACCCAATGCAACTCATTTTCTCTCAAACGGACGTCGGGAGCGAGAGATATCGCAATTTGTTCATAAAGTCAAACAGGCAAAAAAAAATGATGCTGACTGTACCGTTCGTACAGTCCGTACACGTTGACGTGGTAGGGTTGTACGACCGTACAGAAGTGACGTGGCATATGATGATTGGCAGGCATGGTCAAATCAGATGGTGACACGTGGCATTTCGTTGGTTAATGGTAAGGTGCCATGTGGCCCAATCATGGGCTGCCACGTGGCACCCCTTTATTGGCTTGTGGTTTGTTATGTAAAATTTTATGGGTCCGTGGGGGTGGAACCCCAAACCTCATCGTCAGTGTAACACTTTAACAAATTCCCCACGACCATTACGCCCATATGATGTTGCTTACCATATAATGGTTCGCATTATATTTAAATTTGTATGTTTGTATATTTGGGCGGGGGGTCGGGCCGGGGCTTAGCCCTGACCCATGGTTGTGTTGCTATTACATATGACCACCATATATATATACGATTGCGCGCGGGTATAACACAGCCCCGGTCACGTGTACTACCATGTGACTTGTATAACGGTTGGCGCGGTTGTAAATTATGGTTTGAACAGTTCAAACGACCCGCCAAGTGTCATATTATGATTTTCCTTTGGTTTTTAGCCCTTTGCGCCGGTCATATGGAGGACCACATGCGTCCAGGTGCTAGGCGGTTAGGGGCCGGCGGGCCCATAACCATCCTACAGTTTGCACCGTTGGCACGGTTGTGCCCGGTGCTGGGTTTTCACGCTATTTATTGCGTGTGTGCCAGGTTCATTCAAGAAGGGTGCAATTTGTAGATGCAGAGACAACAAGCTTGAAGGGGGAGACTTCCAGGAGGCCTAACTTCTTCATTTTTCGACCGATTGAGGTGCCGAAAGAGCCCAGATAGGGGTTTTTGGACGCTCTAAAGCCATTCGAGCAGTCGGTTTGTCAGTTTGAGCATTGTAAGACATTTTTTTGAGCACTTTTGAGCAATTAATAATAATGATCCATTGGAAGTTGGACAAGGAGATGTAGCCCAAGAGAGGGGTGAACTCCTTTATCAAATTGTTGTGTTTATGTGCTTATGTTCATTGATTATTCTATTCTCTATGTGTATTTTGCATGAGTAATCCCTTAATATATGTGTTGCAAACTGATCCATTTTCTTAAACACATAACATTTACATTGCAATAATTTCAAGTATTTTCAAGTCTTCTTCATTTTTAGATCAAGTTGGTATCAGAGCGCTGGTTTTTGAAGACTTGATTGTTTGCAAGTTTTGTTTTTGATGCTCACAAGGTTGAAACTCACAAGAGGAGAAGGTCAACTTGTGGAGCCAAGTTCTCATCCGACAAGGAGGGAGCATATACCATCACCACAAGTTTTAGGGAGGCATTCACCAAGTATGGCTCATGAAGAAAGTCATGAACGTGTTCTTGCAGAAGATGAAGATCTCAGAAAGGCTGTCATGGAGATGAGAGAGATGATGAATATCTTGATGGAAAGGAACATATTGTTGCAAGGTGAAGGCTCCAACCCTTCAAAGCATAAGGGAAGCAATGGTGACAAAAATCCAGAAGGAAATGGAGCGAATGGTGCTTCTTCGCTGCCCTCTCCTCCTCCATCTTCTTCTTCTTCTTCTACCAGTTCAAGACCTCTTCTGAATTCTCCAAAGGGGCATGGTAAAACAACTTTGCAAATTCCTTCATTAAAGCTTGATATAAAATTTGAATTGCCAATATACAATGGAGAAGTTAATGTTGAGAAGTTAGATAATTGGATACGTCAAATTGAAGTATATTGTATAATACAAAAAATTCAAGATCATGAAACCAAAATTCAGCTAGCTTCGTTAAGATTGGATGGTGCAGCACTTATTTGGTGGGAATCCAAGACTCAGGAGGATATGAAAAAGCATGGTAAAATTTTGCTTTCTTGGAATGATTTCATTATCGCAATTAAAAAACAATTTTATCCATTGGCATATAAACAAAAGGCAACTATGGAATGGCAGAATTTTAGACAAGCTAAAAGACAGAATGTGCAAAGCTTTACTCAGGAATTTAGGAGAAGAGATTTGGTTTTGGGAGTAGATTTTTCTTCTCAGGAAACTTTGCTCAAATATATTGGAGCTTTACATAGTTATTTGAGACATACTATACTCATGTTTAATCCTTCGAATCTAGATGAAGTTTGTGTACAGGCAACTCATTTGGAAGCAAGGGGAAGGAATGACACTCATGAGGGTAACAAGAATACATTCATCCATGGAGACAAGGGAAAGAAGAAGTTCAAGGGAAGTGGAAGAAAGAATGATGTTGTGAAGAAAGAGGGAGAAAAGTTCACATGTAAACATTGTTCAAAAGATGGCCATGATGAAGACCACTGTTGGAAGATTCATCCTGAAAGAAGACCCAAAAAGTTTGGCAACAACAACAAAGGGAAGTCAAAGACTGTTGCGACTATTCAACAGCATTTAGGTTCGGATTTGGGTGATGAAACGAAGATCACAGCCATGGGTTACCAAGGTAATGGTTCTATTGCAAGTATTATCTCTTCAAGTAATACTAATGTCAATGTAACTCAACAAGAGAAAACGAGGATTGAACTTTTTCATATAAGGGTTGTTTCAAAGCATACTAAGATAGACACATTATTTGATATTGGATCTCAAGAAAACCTTATTTCTGAAGAAACTGTTAAGAAACTTAAGTTGGAAACAAGTCCACATCCTAAGCCATACCCTCTTGGTTGGATATGTGATAAT
>JASDQU010586327.1:32267-62509 GCA_032191745.1 Picea mariana | reverse complement strand
TTTCGTTTAGATTTACCTCCTTATATGCAGATGTATGCAGTTGTTAATGTTGAGAATTTGAAGTTGTATGAGCCTCCTTTGATTGATGATCAAGGATAGCATGTTCAGATTCCTTCCATAGATGATTTTTCTCCAGAATATCTAACAGAACTGCAGGAAGACACCATCCTTGACAGGAGAATGAGAACTTCAAAACGAGGAAATGTGGAGTATCTTCGAGTTGGTCTTAAAGGGATGAATCCAAGCAAGGCCAAGTGGATTGAGGTTGGAAGGGTGAGGGAACTTTACCCTCATCTTCACATAGGCTAAAATAGTCTTTTGGAGGTCCAAAAGCTTCCCAATGGGGAGGTGTGATCAGGGGATCAAATTTTGCTGAAAAATTCAAAGTGCTCGGAATCGCTTCAAACTGGACGAGAGCGTAGGCCTCGTCGTTGTGAACCCAATGCAACTTGTTTCATTTTAAACGGACATAGGGAGTGAGAGATATTGCAATCTGTTCATAAAGTCAAACAGGCTAAAAAAAATGATGTTGACTGTATCGTTCGTACAGTCCGTACAGGATGACATGGTAGGGTCGTACGACCATACATAAGTGACGTGGAATATGATGATTGGCAGGCATGGTCAAATCAGACGGTGACACATGGCATTTCGTTGGTTAATGGTAAGGTGCCACGTGGCCCAATCATGGGTTGCCATGTGGCACCCCTTTATTGGCTTGTGGTTTGTTATGTAAAATTTTATGGGTCCATGGGGGTTGAACCCCAGACCTCATTGTTTGTTTAACACTTTAACAAAGTCCCCACGACCATTATGCCCATATGATGTTGCTTACCATATAATGGTTCGCATTATATTTAAATTCGTATGTTTGTATATTTGGGCGGGGGGTCGGGCCAGGTCGTGTTGCTATTACATATGACCACCATATATATATATGATTGCGCACGGGTATAACACAGCCCCGGTCACATGTACTACCATGTGACTTGTATAACGGTTGGCACAGTTGTACATTATGGTTTGAACAGTTCAAACGACCCGCCATGTGTCATATTATGATTTGCCTTTGGTTTTTAGCCCTTTGCGTCGGTCATATGGAGGACCGCATGCGTCCAGGTGCTAGGCGGTTAGGGGATGGTACGCCCATAACCGTCCTACAGTTTACACCATTGGCACGGTTGTGCTCGGTGCTGGGTTTTCACGCTATTTATTGCATGTGTGCTAGGTTCATTCAAGAAGGGTGCAATTTGTAGATGCAGAGACAACAAGCTTGAAGGGGGAGACTTCCAGGAGGCCTAACTTCTTCGTTTTTCGACCGATTGAGGTGTCGAAAGAGCCCAAACAGGAGTTTTTGGACACTCTGAAGCCATTGGAGCAGTCGGTTTGTCAGTTTGAGCATTGTAAGACATGTGTTTGAGCAATTTTGAGCAATTAATAATAATGATCCATTGGAAGCTGGACCAGGAGATGTAGCCCAAGAGAGGGGTGAACTCCTTTATCAAATTGTTGTGTTTATGTGCTTATGTTCATTGATTATGCTGCTGTCTATGTGTATTTTTCATGAGTAATCCCTTAATCTATGTGTTGCAAACTGATCCATTTTCTTTAAACACATAACATTTACATTGCAATAATTTCAAGTATTTTCAAGTCTTCTTTATTTTTAGATCATTAAGAGGCTAAGCTCATTACAGAGTCTTCTCTACCGACTAGTTACCCTTCCAGTCCCTATAGAGAGTTTCATTGATTCCTCATGCATCTCATGGTTTCTTCATTGGGTCTATGCTGCTAGAGTCCTCCATTTGTCTCTTGATCTTGTTCAAAGGAATTCTATTAATCTGTGTTGGCCACTCCTCCGAACTATTGACTTTGCATGTCGGCCATACCCTCATTTTGTCTTAGAATCACATGTTACTGTAGTCCTTGTTGACAATTAAAAATTGTAATGAAGATTTTGCCCACAAAGTGTTGCTAAAGCCTATTATTATAAAGCTAAATAATACTAATAGTTGGGAACCCCTTGTAGATTGGAGATCAGGTTTGGTTCTTATTTAATGTTATGCTACTATTCGACATTGCTTACATGGTTGATGACTTCTTGTTTTTATTGGATGATGGATCAGGCGTGTTATACATGTTCTTTGTTGCTCCAGGCTCAAGTTTTATGTTACAACGATCAATGTTATTCATGGTTACCATTACTGTTTGTTCTTAGATCTATTACTTGTGACACCTACAACAAATATATGTTAGTAACAACAAATAAAGGAAAAATTAAAAGGATATTAAGCAATGGGAACAAAAATTAAAAGGGAAGAAACTATTCTATACTAACATGCTACACTAAAAGGATCATGGTAAATCCTAGCTAACATATGATAGCCATGCGATTTATTGAATTTATATAGAAACATAGTTGGCATGCATTACTGTATAGTTGGAAATGGTAATATGTAATGTGGGTGGCACTCTTGGCAATTAAGGGTTGTTTGTTTCAATGCATGGTTCAAATTGGATGATTTGTTGGGTTAATGGCTGGCGCGTACTAAGAAATTAAATGAGCTTGAGTGTGGAGGTGACATGCATTTACTGCACATCACCCCTACTCCTTCCATCGGTCGTCACCATAGTCGAGTTATTGTTCAACTGGGTTTTGTTGTGGTTAGGATCCGACTTTCAAGGAGAGGGGAATCGCTCGGCCAACTTGCATTTTAAGGTGTGTTGATTACAGGTATTTATTTTTTTGGGCTATTCATGAGTCTTCTCTGGTTATGAAATGTATATTGGCTCAGGTGTTTTGGTTTGTGATTTATTTAAGTATTGGAACTATGCAAAATTGTGATTTTGGAATGAAGCGTTGATGGTTTTCTCTGCACTAATGTTTGGAGTCACAACGTTATTGGTCCTACTGCGTGTTAACAACCATTAAGGCTCTCTTTCATCCTTGTTGGGTTTGTTGGAGGGTTTTGTTTAGTTTTGGGTGGCTAGTTGTCCTCACGCATTCATATCGCTATATCTAGTCTTTAGCTTTTATGGGGTTTAATGGTTGGAAGCTTCGTGTCACTGCGTTTTGTTGACTTGGGAACTAGGTTTTTGTCACTATTAATGGTCACACAATGGGTTATATTTCTCTTTATCGACCCCGTTTTAACCTCAACATTGTAGTTGGTTGACTATAGAGACACAAGGGTTATACCCTGAGTGTATTAAATATCATTACCAAGCCGAATTAGAGATTTTATTTTTTGTTCATAGCCCCTCATGTCATTGGATTTGTTACCATGTCCATGAATAACTTGTCATTCTCTTTGTGTATGCACCGTTGGTCTTGGAGGTTTTCACCATTGAAAGGATTTGGCTCTAGCTTTGCCTGTGTTGACCACATAGCAAACCCTTAATTCTACAAGTCTGAGGGTTGATAGAGAAGACTGGCATGGGATGTCAGGTTTATTATTGGTTATTATTGATGGGTATGTATTGTCAACATAATTTATTACAGGCTCACCCAATTGATCAGGTGACAATCGCCTCGGTTTTGGTATCTAGTCAATGCCCGTGCTATTACAATGGATACACCCTGAATGGTTAATTGGACAGATCAAATACACAATCACTCTCTTGGTGTTTTGATAACCCAATATTGTTTTAATTGAGTAAGTCACAACGTCTCTTCATGTCGATGCATAGGTATGTGTGGTTTCCAAAGCATGTTAGGTCGGGTTGTTGATTATTACGATAGTCCAAGTAATAAGCTCAGCATTGAATTGGTTGATTGAAGATTGGGGTTGATACACAGTCATTGTATTTTGCATTAAAGATTATTAGGATGTTAAACTCGACATTAGTTACAATTGTTTAATGATGTCGTGTGTAATGCATTTGTATGTGTGGTGTTCCTACACCATGAATAAATGGTCACTGTAACTATGAGTTTTTTTGGCAAAATGGTTTTTTCAACTAGGATGAATATGGAAATTCCATCCACTGTATGAATTATGGTTATTTGATTGCATCATCAAGGATGAGCCCAAGTTTTACAAAACATGGTTTTGATTGCAGTTTGATTATTTTGATCAATATTGTATTAGATTGATAGCTCGGCACGATGGGTTGAGTTAATGATACTGTGACTGTGTGTTTATAATTGTCAAATGGAGATGTTGCATCGTGGTGTTTGAAGTATGGATGCCCACTGTGTATGATATGGATAATTTTGGGTTGCGCACTCAGAGATAGTCACAGAGTTTTAAGCACGACTTTGTTGCAATTCGATTATTTGTATTATGAAGTCAGTCATGTTGTTACCACCTAGTTGTGTTGGATGGATAGCCCAACATTTTGATTATTTAGTGTCACATTGAATTGGGCTTGTATAGTCACAGAATTACACTTGCGTTGATTGAATTATTTTGTGTTTTCTACATCATAGCATTTGCTGGAATGGTGGTTGTTGTCTGTCTATTTAAATGACGAGTCAGGGTTTTTGCAATTTAAATCTAGATTATTGGGTTGGATGTCCACTATGTATGTTTAACGAATGTCATGCATTTTAAATGACAGGCCCGATCGCAGTGACAGTATAACTTCATTGCAATTTTGAAACACGACTTTTGAGTGTATTTGATGATTGAAGTAATATGTGGGCAGTGGTTGATTTTTATGATTAACAAAGTGGAAATGGTTACTATTATACATTTGAGATTTTTTTTTAGATATTAAATGGATAAATAGAAGGAACAAACCTTCCCTACAGATTGTTGTGGAATACATGTTGTTTTGTTTAATGACTATGTTAAATATTTGATTATGAATAGTAAGCGAGTCGATGCACGGAGTTGTTTGACTTATACACATCAATTGTTTTTTTGGGGTCACAGTGGTTATTTGGTTGGTGTATTTCCTTTGACAGAATGGTTTTATGAATTACTTAATTAATTTTATGAACAATACCTGCTCTCTTTCCCTGCCATTATTTCTCTTTTTGCTAATTACAACCCCATCACCTTCCCACATTCATTTTTCACTCCCCGTTCTAAAATTAATTACAATCAAGAAGAATTTTGTATTGAAGCAGTTGAAGGTCACAGTTCTCGGTTGGATCACAATGATGTTTCTTGGTTTGCATTACAGTTGATTGTTGTTGTCTTTGAGCAGTAACCATGTTCGTTTCCCCCCTCATCTTACCATGTTTCTCTCAATACAAACCCCTTGCATATCCCAGGACCCTTTCATTCATCCCCTACTCATTGACAAACAGTTAAACAATTTATATGGATTAGATTGCATGAGTTTGATATATTGCTGAGCCAAAATCTATTTCATATTTTAAAGAGTTATCATGTATGGTTATTTAAAACAGTATTTTCTAATCAATCATGCATACAAGAATGAGCTACTCAAATAAAAGGTTGAAAACCAAGGCATACTATGCCTCTGTCAAAGAGAAGGTCACTACTGCCCCTCTCGCATCTTCAGATAATTTTGGTAAATCCATGTTCTCCCATTTGCATTGGAAGGGCGATTTCTCTCATATGATCAACAAGATGAGGCTTAAATATTCCACACAGCCTAAAGCATGTTCAGAAGGACTAAAAGATGGTAGCATCAACAAGGGAAAGGTTTCCTCACAAACTGGGAAATATGGATTTTATGTTGATGACAACTGACTTCAGATTTTCATATAGCATTTTTTTGGATATGCTAGTAATATATTTTGGAAATAATTTCCAACATTATTGAGATAAATTTCCAAATGTTAATATGGTAATGGGAGTCACAAGGAGGTGTGTTTTTGCTTAGTTGACTAATATGTTATGATTGTTAAGAACTAATGGGAGTGAAAAGGGGTCTCACCTACTATTAATTATTTAATTATAACGCTTATTATGATTATTACTTTTCCCCCTAACTAAAAGTTGGTTGAGTCTTTTAATTAAATTAACTAATAAGTTGGTTCTATTATCACTCTGTAATTTTCCCAAGGCTGTGGAGGCAGTCACAAAGGCAACATAAAAACCGCTTCGAGTCAGAGATCTAGCCCTCCGAGACTCAGAGAGGGATCTCTCTGTCAAATTTAGATTTGTCTAAAATAGAATATTAGGCTAGCTATGCAGAATAGGATATGTTCTTGGAGTTTTCTGGTTTAGACAGCAAAAGAAGACCATTGGGCTATCGAGTCTGTGACAAGTTTGAAATTAAACATAGGTCTATAAGGTATTTCCATAGGGAAAGGTAATGTAGACATTGGATCATTTAGAAATAAAATGATGTAGAGAAGGAACAGACAAGATAATCAACTACAACAAAAAAACATTCAAGAATTTCTTCATTGTAGTATCAAAGGAAAACATTAAGATTCTCAAAAGCACTGCACAGAGTATAAGGGATAAATTCTCGGTTAAATCTCCTTTTGAAAACTAGAAAGAGAGAAACATAATGAATACTGATTAGAATCACATTCAACGAAGAAACAAAACTTCACCAATCGTCAACATACAAGAATCGTGTGAAAAAGCCTCTTTGTATTCCTGGTGAATCAGAAAAATACCACAGAGAATAGCCTTCCTGGGTGCCATAATCAACCCCTTGTTACATTAAAATCATATGAATAAATAGGATAGATCTCCCCATAAGTTTCGGAAGTCGGATTCAACCTTCTTGGCCAAAAATAGCTACAAATCCCCAAAAATCCTGAACTGTCCGCCATGAAAGACGGGCCTGATTTATGCAAAATAGAGGCCCACTCAGACATTCGTTTTTCCTTAATTATGACACCTGGGAAAAATATGAAGGAGGTTATTGTATAAGGGCATGTTCTGAACAAAAATTTCCTTCATTTTTTCCAAATTCGCCTCCATCTCTCCGTAACAACTGTCGCAAAATCAGGACTGTAACAGAAAAATGAAAAACTGGAAAAAAGGTTATCGAAGATGGATTCGATTCTCCCTGCTCATGGAACTTGTGAAAAAATGGAGAGAGTTTTTTGTTCTTCATTCCGTTAAGGAGAAACACCTCTCTTGGTTTCTTAAAATTCATTTCCGTTCGCCCAGAATTGGTTTTGGAATAAGACATACTGAACAGGCAAAAATTGGCGATTTTTTGAAAAAAATTGTGGAAAGTGGTTTTTTTTCAGGAAGGCGGTATTTCGGACCCCCCTTAAGGTGGTAAGAAGTTTTTTTTGGGGGGGGGTCCATTGGCATGTGGAGCCGACAAGTTTCCAGGGGGTGGTTTTATAATACAACCACTCTGGACCCCCCCCCTCTAGTTAAACTTCGGATGGCGAAGGGGGGTCCATAATTTTTCTTATCCGTTGATTTATTTTTGATTTGATGTATGCGTGAAGTTGGGTGGGTAGACTTGGGGTAGTATTAATTTTGTTTTTAATTTTAATATATATATATTTATTTAGTTTACGTTTTTGTTTTATTGTTTTATGTTTGTTTTTAAATTGTTTTATGTTTATTATATGTTTTGTTTTATTTTATGTTTTTGTTATATGTGTTTTGTGTTTATTTATGTTATAATTTAATTGTTTTAATTTTATAATTTGGTTTTTAACAAATGTTTATTTTGTGTATTAGTTATTATTAATGTTAATTAATAAACACTAACCTAATTATTAACAACTAACTTAATTATTAATTAATTAATTAATATTTAGTCCAACCATTATTTTATTTTAAATTATCCTATCAAAACAAATTTGTTAGGCTAACAAGTATTCGAAAAAGTCACTAACCCTTTAACATTATTCGTTCATTATCCTAAGTTCATTTATTCATGGATGGGAGGCAGGTGAAGTAGCTAATGGGACAAAGGGGAAAGGGAGTGAGGGAAAAGCGGAGGATGAAAGATGCAACAGGGTGATGGAGGATCGGGCGAAATGGGCGACGGGGAAAAGGGGTCAACCAAGCCAGAAGTCTTCATCATGGGGGCAATGTCAAATCAATAGTCAAAGAATCGAGTTAACTATAATTATAGGACCCCAACATAGGCTCGACCTGGAGATGGCAGCTCTTTCAGGAGGTGTCAAGAACCACTAAACTCTAAACATGCATACCGATGCTTTATTCTTTGGGCCATGGAGTCACTGCAGCTACAATCTTTGAACTGGCTCAGATTTGACTGCATAGTGAACTAGATATTATCAAATGAAAACTCTGTTGGAAATCATACAATACTGAAAATATGCTCAAATGACTGAGCTTATTCAAAACTGCTACCTACCCTACACTACTGACAATTTCATCGTTCTAAATGATACAATAATGCCAGTGCATCCAGTCAAGCAACTGCTCTACTAGCTCTACTCTTTCAATGTTTTTACTCAATATCAGAGATAGAATTTGCATAGGCATCATGAAATGATTTCCATCCTCGTCTTCATTACAAGGCTCTTGATAAACATGACAGATAAAAAAAATGTTGGGAATGCATTATGGCTCTATGATGAACAATTTATCCATATAAATAGTCACTGGGTCAAGATAGACTTGACCTATTACTGGATATTCAAATTTAACCAACTCAACTTCATGATTTGATGTTGTAGTTGTGCTATTTGCATCCTCATGCACTTCCTGACATGGTTGCAACTTCTCTGATGGGATTTGTAATGTGACTTCTGCTAAAAACGAAAATGAAGTTGTCTGCCTGATCATGTCAATATCATAACATCTTTTTATCCCATACATGGATAATGGAAAATGACTTTGACAACACCAGTCATCCAACACATCAGATATTGGATCCTGTAGAAATTGAACTGACTGTTGCATTGGTTCCACTGAAACTTCTTGATTTTCTATGTATTTATCCTTTAGCATATACTCAAGATTATTTTTCAAAAACTGGAATGAATTAAAGCATAATGGTACAGAGTTATTTTGGATTAACTCATAATTTGCCTCAGGCTTTAATCTTTCATCTGAAATTTGAAAATCAAAGTAGGTAAAGGGATACAACTCTGGATTTAGAACAACCTCCACATCAGCAATGACATCTTCACCTAGTTGATCAGAAAATTCTCCCTCTCTACTATTGACAACTTGCTTACAATTTCCTCTCAAAAATTGAAAAGAAGAGAAACATAAGGGCAAAGATTTACCCTTACTCTGAAATTTTATGCCTCTTCCTCATCGATGTCATGACTATTGTTAAAGGGATGATTGTCATATCTAAACTGTAAATGATCTTTTTCCTTCCAATAACATGTTGTTGATTTCTTTGAATAGTCCACATATATTTCAGCCTCATGATCATCATCATACTAATCACACTTTGGTAGATTATCCCAGTAAGAAAAGTCGTCAAACATGCACATCATATCAACTGATGGTTCTTCAACAAGCTGAGTTGGAACTTCATATTTGACTATGTTATGAATTGAATATATGAAAGAATCATTATCCAAACCATGGTACCAAGGGTGAGCTGCAAAATGTTTGGGAACTATGACCTTTTCTTTCTCTGAAATTAATGGAACATGATGTCTTTGAACATCGAGTTTTTCTCTTATGCTAATCCTGTGCAATATTTCTTCCATGGTGTTGGCCAGAATGTCCAATTTAGCTTTTGGAGATTTTAGCTGCTCCTTTTCTTTGTTCTTTACCTTTGACCTTTTGATCAACAAGTTAGCCTCCACATCAACTGCAATGTTCTGCATTTCTTCGAGAGTTGCAGTGTTCCTTTCTCTTAATTGGAATGCCATCTCAGGATCGAAGGCATCTAGGAAATGCAAGTGAGATGATCCTGGGGGTGGCCTTATATCAATAGGCATTGCATGATATACCTTATTGAACCTTGTTGAAAATTGATGTATGATTTTCCCTGGTTGCCTTTTCAAATGGTCATATTCTTCCAGGATGAGAAAGACATTTCTCATGATCACCCATCGATCTAGGAAAACTTGCACAAACTGATGGAAATTGTTAATGCTTGCAGCTAGGAGATTTTTAAACCAGTTCTTGAATTTACCTCCCAATGATAGGGAAAAAATTATGATATAGACATCGTCATCTTCAACCTCATAAAGGTCAAGGAAATTTTCAAACCTCTGGATGTGTTTTTCAGCAGTAATATTGACATTCTCTCCATCAAATCTGGGTAGATTATTGGTGTAATTTGTAGGGAAGTCATGGAGGATAGGAGGGAAATCTAGGGGCTTGTATCTGTCTGGGATTTTGGCAGGTACAGGAGGTGAGGCAAAAGGCTTACAACCATCCATAGCTTTGGCAAGAGTAGGAGATAAAGAAGGAGACTTATGTCTCACTAGGACTTCTACAGGTGTGTCTCGAATGTGCACAGGTGTATGAGTATGTACATAATATATAGTTGGGGATATGATATCTTGAGGCTCATCAATCAACAAGTGGTCAATGTAATCTTCAGCAATATACTTTTGATCAGGCTTAGAATAAGACAAAACTTAATTGCAGATAAAACCAAAGATGTCTTGAATGCAATTTGAGCTTGAGTACCTGGTCTTTCTATACTGTTTGGTCATGCTTTAGGCTATTCCTCTAGTGGAGTCTTCGAATTGGAATCGATATGGAGATTTGGAGTCGCCAACTGAATGATCTCAGTCTTCTTATGTCTGGTCACTGTCCCCCATCAGTGATCATATCTAGAACTTTGATGTGTACTACTGGAGAAAGTTCCCCAGTACGGTCGCCATTATGTTATCAATCTGTAATTTGCCCAAGGCTGTGGAGGCAGTCACAGAGGAAACATCAAAACCGCTTCGAGTCAAGGATCTAGCCCTCCGAGACTCAGAGAGGGATATCTCTGTCAAATTTAGATTTGTTTGAAATAGGATATTAGGATAGCTATGCAGAATAGGATATCTTCTTGGATTTTTATGGTTGAGACAGCAAAAAAGACCATTGGGCTATGGGGTTTGTGACAAGTTTGAAATTAAATACTAGTCTATAAGGTATTTCCATAGGGAAAGGTAATGCAGACATTGGATCCTTTAGATATAAAATGATGTAGAGAAGGAACAAACAAGATAATCAACTACAACAAAAAAACATTCAAGAATTTCTTCATTGTAATATCAGAGGAAAACATTAAGATTCTCAAAAGCACTGCACAGAGTATCAGGGATAAATTATGCATTAAATATCCTTTTGAAAACTACAAAGAGAGAAACATAATGAATACTGATTAGAATCACATTCAACGAAGAAATAAAACTTCACCAATCGTCGACATACAGGAATCGTGTGAAAAAGTCTCTTTGTATTCTTGGTGAATCAAAAAAATACCATAGAGAATAGCCTTCCTGGGTACCATAATCAACCCCCTATTACATTAAAATCATATGAATAAATAGGATAGATCTCCCCATAAGTTTCGTAAGTCGGATTCAACCGCCTCGGCCAAAAATAACCACAAATCCCCAAAAATCCTGAACTGTCCACCATGAAAGACGAGCCGGATTTCTGCAAAACAAAGGCCCACTCAGACATATTTTTTTCCTTAATTATGACACCTGGGAAAAATATGAAGGAGGTTATTGTAGAAGGGCATGTGATGGACAAAAATGTCCTTCGGTTTTTCCAAATTCGTCTCCAACTCTCTGTAACAACTCCCGCAAAATCAGGATTGTAACAGAAAAATGAAAAACTGGAAAAAGAGGTCTCAAAGATGGCTTCGATTCTCCCTAATCATGGAACCTGTGAAAACATAGAAAGAGATTTTTGTTCTTCATCCAGTTATGGCGAAAAACCTCTCTCGGTTTCTTAAAATTCATTTTCGTTCGCCCAGAACCGGCTCCGGAAGAAGACATACTGAACAGGCAAAAATGGGCGATTTTTTGAAAAAAATTGGGGAAAGTGGTTTTTTTTCGGGAAGTAGGTATTTCGGACCCCCCCGAGGTGGTAAGCGGTTTTTTGGGGGGGGTCCGCTGCCATGTGGAGCCGACAAGTGTCCAGGCGATGGTTTTATAATACAACCATTCCGGACCCCCCCCCCTCTCGTTAAACTTCGGATGGCGAGGGGGGGTCCATAATTTTTCTTATCCGTTGATTTATTTTTGATGTGATGTATGCGTGAAGTTGGGTGGGTAGACTTAGGGTAGTATTAATTTTGTTTTTAATTTTAATATATATATTTTTATTTAGTTTACATTTTTATTTTTAAATTGTTTTATGTTTATTATATGTTTTGATTTATTTTATGTTTTTAATTTTGTTTTTGTTATATGTGTTTTGTGTTTATTTGTGTTATAATTTAATTGTTTTAATTTTATAATTTGGTTTTTAACAAATGTTTATTTTTTTTATTAGTTATTATTAATGTTAATTAATAAACACTAACCTACTTATTAACAACTAACTTAATTATTAATTAATTAATTAATAGTTAGTCTAACCATTATTTTATTTTAAAATATTTTATCAAAACAACTTTGTTAGGCTAACAAGTATTAGAAAAAGTCACTAACCCTTTAACATTATTCGTTCATTATCCTAAGTTCATTTATTCATGGATGAGAGGTGGGTGAAGTAGCCAACGGGAAAAAGGGGGAAAGGGAGTGAGGGCGCAGCGGAGGATGAAAGATGCAGCAGGGTGATGGAGGATCGGGTGAAATGGGCGACGAGGAAAAGGGGTCAACTGAGCCAAAATTCTTCATCATGGGGGAAATGTCAAATCAACGGTCGAAGAATCGAGTTACCTATAATTATAGGACCCCAACAGGTTCAACTACTTCAACCAATTCTAATTTGCTTAAAAGAAAAAAGGAAAGGGAGGAACAAGGAGGATAGAAGTAGAAGCATACTGAGGTTTTCTCTTTAAGTTTATGTTGAGATAGTTTAGTTTTCAGTCATTCATTTATTCATCACAAGCCTAATTCTTTTTTATGATAGTAGGGTCTTATTGTAGATAACAATATTCAGGGTTGAATTACATCATTCAGACACTTTTTTTTTCAGAGGCGTTGATCTATCTTTGATAGTCTGTGTAGACTTGTCTGTTTGTAAATTAGTTTTCATGACTGACAAAGGCTATTGTGTAGAGTCGAGTGGGAATCAATTTGTGGCAAGCTGATCCAGCTTTTAGAGTTCAGTTTTGGTTTTCTGTTAGAGTTCCTTTTGTATGTTTCATCGGGGATGTCTAAGTTTGACTTTTTTCCAAAATTTTTGT
The DNA here is from genome assembly GCA_032191745.1 of Picea mariana. Classification (NCBI taxonomy): domain Eukaryota; kingdom Viridiplantae; phylum Streptophyta; class Pinopsida; order Pinales; family Pinaceae; genus Picea; species Picea mariana. Next base: position 49,357 of record JASDQU010586327.1, on the reverse strand, counting down.
ATGAGATTTTGTAAATAAAATGACTCTTTGGTGAATTGGAATGAAATAAAGGATTGCTTTATGTCTCATTTTTCTTGATTATCATCTTGGTGTCTTTACTTCTGTCTTTAAATTTATTTCAGGAACTGTTATATTCAAAAAATTACATAAAAAGTAATTTCCAACAAGCTTTTTATTGATAAAAGACTAGCCTAAGCACTGGTAATTAATACTTGTGAGTTAGGATGTTATTTTTGTTGGCTATAAACATAGGGTGATATTCCTATCTATTTTTCTTTAGACAAGCATAATCTGAAAATGTTTGAGTAAGATCATTTCATATCTTTTCCTCAACATTTATTTGGCGACCATACTGGGGAGATCTTCGATATCTCTCTGGTTAATTTTTATACTCGATTTTCATCGATGCATCTTTTTTTTTCTGATATTTATTCTTTGACTGTTTTATTTTTAATGATTGTTCCTGTTGCAAGGCAACCCAATATTGAGCCTGATCTTCAAGATCAGACTAGCATTGCTTTGAATCCGTTTAATACCATCTTAGACACTTCTAACACCCATGTTGAGCTTAACCATTCTTGGGAAGCAATTGAACGAGATATTAGTGCTCAAGAACAATTGGAAGCTAGACATAGGTAGCCTAGAAATCAGCAGTGACCCTTTGTTTCTTTAAGTTTTGACCTTTCTTTCATGTCCTTATATTCTCACGCTTCTAGAAGAAGAAGAGGCTTGTAACCTAAAATAAATCCTATTGTTGAAAGAGGAAGAAGAAACGTTGTGTTATCTGCCCAACAAAGTGCTCTAATGAGAAATTTATCGTATTCATCCAGTTCGTCTTTATTTCCCTCATCTATCATCCACATGATGGCATCTAGTGGTGGCCCTGGTGGCACTGGAAGTGTTCCATCTTCTCAATCTTCATCATCATCAGTGATTGGTATCTTCTATAGCCACCATATCCTTGTACAATCTACCACAAACCCCACCAAAGTCATTAAAAAGTATGGGCTTTTTTAGTTCGAAGAAGACGCCACAACCACACCATGGCATGTGTCCTCTCCTCTTAACCTAACACATGCTACTCATCCACTTCCAAAATTTAAAGAGCACTTTCCTAGGTTTTCAGGAAATAACATTGTTAGTACAAATGAACACCTGTTGGCATTCTCTAATGCTTATCATAACATAGGGGCCAATGACAATGATACTTGCATGCGCTTATTCGTCAATTCCTTGAAAGGAAAGGTTGTGACTAACTTCTTTGACCTTCCTCCTAAGATTATGTCTACTTGGGAGGAGTTAATCTATTGGTTTTGATACACTTATGTGCAATCTAAAATCCCAGTTGAGAAGTTAAGGGAGTATAATAACGTCACCTATAAGGATGGTGAGACCATCATGTCCTTAAACTTGTGCTTCACCAAGATATACAATAAAATCCTCGAACTCATCCGCCCCCAGAACCAAACCGCTTTAATGCATTACTACAATGCGTTGCCTTCCCCCTACCGTCATAGGCTTGAGGAAAAATTCATTAATATTCTCGGCTCTAATCTGCATACTTGTTCAAATTATCAAGAACAACTTGAAAGAATTGGTCTTCCCCAGGGAGAAACGGTTAGACAAAAAGACGTGTCCGCCCTCTTACAACTAGTACAAGATATAAATAATCGTATGATAGCATTTGAGCGAAAGGGAGTTGTCTCCTCTCTCACCCCTGGAGCTTCATCCTCTTCTGCACCCCCTTTTAGAAATCTGGTTGAAAAGAAATTTCAGCCTAAAGTTATCTTGCCTCTAAGTTGATGTAACTTTTGTGAAGAACACCACGAAGAAACCACATGTGAGGTAAAGAAGAGTGTCAGAGAGAAGATATTTGGTAAAAGACCAGAAGCTACCATCATTGTCCTATATTTTGCAGAGCCAGAGGACGTCATGGTCATCAATACTAGGAACAACGCCTATGCTCCCAAGGGAAAAGTTAATCCTCCCAGTAGTTCTTCTGGCCCGAGCTCATCCTCAACCACTGCTACTCTCTAGGTTCCTAAGGTTCCTGAGAGTCAAGGAATCACTCCTCTCCCCTCTTCCAAACACAATATCTTGATTCAGTTGGCCAACATCAAAGCAGATGCAACCCTTCTAGACATGGTTTTCATCCATGAACAACAGATGCATCTGAAAAAATTCATGGAAGGAAAAGTTTCTGTTGTAGCCAATCTTTCCAAAAAGATAAACGAAGAGGATTCTTCTGTAAATAAAGTAGGTGTACATAACTTTAGATACCCTATAAAAAATCCCCCTTTTTATATTTTTGTAAAGATTATAGATAAGATTTCCCATTGTTACCTCATTGATGGTGGTTCGGGCCCAAGTGTGATGTCGAAGATTATTATGGAAGAGCTAGGCTTGTCTTGTACAAATGAAAATGCTAAAATCATGCTCTCTTATAATAGTATACAACAAACAACCATAGGTGAGGTTAAGGATGTGACCTTAGTTTTGTGTGCTCATTCTTAAATAAGGACAACCCTCAACATTCAGGTAATTGATATGCTAGTAAGAAATTACTCAATAATATTAGGGAGAGATTGGCAAGCCTCAATGGCTGGATACCTCTCACTCGACGGAACACATTTATCCATTCCTCGGAACAAAATAAAAAATTATAGTCCTTAGAGAAGGAAGGATATCACCTTACATAGAGAGTATCCCAAAGCCTAACGTAAACTATATCGAAGAGGACCTAGGAGTTTATTCCATATTTACTTAGGAGGATAACATTCCCATGGAAAAAATCAATTTAGATGATCGCATGTGGCACATGCACCTTGATGGTTCATGCTCTAATGAAGGTAACATAGCTGGCATTATCTTGATTTCTCATATAGGAAAAATCCATAATTTTTTTTACCGGTTGGAGTTCGCTTGCAATAACAATGTCACTGAATTCGAAGCTTTGTTATTAGGCATTGAAAACGCTTATAATCTTAGTTGTGGTCACCTTTCAGTTTTTGGGGATCCCGAGCTTGTTGTGAATCTTGGGATTAAATTTACTCTCCTAGCAACAAGTTGATGAAATGGTACACCCAAATTGTTTGGGCGCTTATCTCGAACCTTTTATCTTTCAACATCACTCATGTTAAGAGGGAGTTAAACTCAATGGCTGATCGGTTATCAGTTTTCGCAACCTCCCCTAATCGACAACTTCTGCCACACAGACCTGATTGTACCTTTCAATCCCTATATCGTCCACATATCTCCGACAATATAGAATCTTAGTAGATCTTCCATAACGATGAGAGCATTTGCGCTTTTGCTCAAAATCAACCTTTAAATACTAAGGAAATCATATCCATAGAAGATAACAAGATTCCTAAAGTCTTGACTCCTCTAGAGAGTTCATTTTCTTTGAGTGATGTAGGAAACAAGGAGAAACAAAAAGAAGAAGAGTCGAGAAGGAAGGTGGGTGAAACCATCTCCTTGAACATTGGGACACCTGAGACTCCAAAGAATGTTAAAATAGGTGTCAAATGTTTACATGAAGAGAGAGTGAAGTTTGCCAAGCTTCTTGGTGAATTTCAAGATATTTTTTCTTGGTCGTATGAGGATCTTCGTGGTTTTGATCCTGTTCTTATACAACATGCCATCCCCATTCAGGAAGTTGTAAAACCAATAAGGTAAAAACAAAGACCCATCAACCATGCGCTAGAAGCAACTATTCGAAAGGAGTTAGAAAAACTCTTGAAGGCTATAATCATTTTTCCGGTCAATTATTCTGAATGGTTTTCAAATATGGTTCCTGTTCGGAAAAAAACTGGTCAGATCAGATTGTGCATTGATTTTCGCGCATTAAATCGAGATATTATAAAATACCACTTCTCTCACCCTAACATTGAAATGATTTTGCAGCAAGTTACAGGGTCACAAATGATGTCCTTACTTGACGGGTTTTCCGGTTACAATCAAATCAAGGTAAAAAGGGCAGATAAATATAAAACCACCTTTATTACTTGTTGGGGTACCTTTTCTTATGAATGTATGCCTTTTGGATTATGTAATGCAGGTGCCACCTTTCAAAGATCTATGCAATTAGCTTTTGACGATTTGATCGGTAAGATCATTCAGATCTACCTTGATGACTTAACAATATACTCTAAAATCCGATCAAATCATTTTGGTCATCTGAGAAAAGTTCTCATGCAATGTAGGAAATTTGGCATTTCTCTAAACCCTTCCAAGTACATTTTTGGTGTTACCAAAGGAAAGCTCCTTGGACATATCGTCTCCGATTCAAGAATAAGAATTGATCCTGAAAGGATTGTTGCTATCCTTAATCTTCCTGCTCCCACTTCCAAGAAATAAGTTCAAGCTTTTATGGGGGTTATTAACTTCATCCATAGGTTTGTCCCAGATTTTGCGGTGATGGTCAAGCCAATTCATAATCTGACTAAGCAAGATTATTCTTTTTCTTGGACAGATGATGTTGAAAATGATTTTGAAGGGATTAAGTAAGCAATTAGTTCCGCACTAGTTTTGGCGAAGTCGGATTTTGAGAAGGATATCACGATATATACTAATGCCACCAAGGAGGCAATTTTTGTTGTCCTTATGCAAAATGATGACCAAGGAAATGAAAATGAGGAAGAGGATAGTTCCCTTTCAACCCTCTTTTACATTGACGATCAGATCCTCCCTGTGTCTGAACATCCTTGGTACAAAACTTTGGTTTATTATTTACAGAACCAAAGATGTCTAGACAACTTGGACACTTATCAAAGGAGAAGACTCAATCTTGAATATGCAAGATATGTCAGTATAGGAGACTTATTATTACTAAGTAAACAATGAAGACGCACAGAAATTGTTACAAGAAGCTCATGGTTCTTCAAGTTCTGGCATTCATGTAGGAGGTCATTTCTCTGCAAAAACCACTGCTTTCAAGATTATTAGAAAATGGTACTATTGGCCTTCGATCTTTCATGACTCTTATATTTTTTCGAGATATTGTGACAAGTGCCAAAAATTTGCTGGGAAAGAACGCCTTTCAGCCATGCCATTACAACCTGTCCTACCAGACTTTCATTTTTCAAAGTGGGGATTGGATTTTATTGGTCCAATTAATCCCCCTTCTTCAGTTGGACAAGTTTTTATTTTGACAACCACAAACTATTTTACAAAATGGGTTGAAGTTGTCCCACTTAATCATTCCACAGATGATCAGGTAATGTATTTCCTTTAAAATAATATTTTTCCAAATTTGGTCTTCCATTAGAAATTATTACAGACAATGGCCCTACTTTCATTTCTGCTAAACTGACTCAATTTCTATCCAAGTTGAGTTTTAAACATTTCACCTCATCAACTTATTACCCCCAAGGAAATGGGCAGGCCGAGTCTACCAACAAAAATCTGGTAAGAATCGTCAAAAGGCTCATCGAAGATAAGCCTCATCAATGGCACACTCTCCTCACTTACGCCCTTTGGGCATATCTAACTACCACCAAGGTAAGCACTGGTTGTACTCCTTTTCAGTGTGTTTATGGTCAAGAAGCCCTCTCACCAACCGAGATGGAAATTTGTTCGTTAAGGTTGATGCTACAGATCGAAGAGTTATATTCTTCAGATGTTTCACAAAGGATAAATGCACTACTAGCTTTGGAAGAACAAAGGATGTTTGTTTTGGATAATATTAAAAAGAGATATCAAACTGTTAAGAAGTATTTCAACAAGAGTGTCAAGACTTTCAAGTTCAAGGTCAATGAAAACTTTTTTCTATGGGATTCGGCTCACGCTGATAGGGGAAGACATTCAAAGTTTCAAAAATTATTGTTGGGTCCTTTCAAAATCGCTTTTGTCTTAGATACAAATTCTTACATTCTGAAATATTTACAGGAGAGATTGTTTTCCTACAGCACTAATGGTTCTCACTTAAAGCATTACATGGAACCAACTTGAAAATCTCTAACGTTGTCTGGATTTTCTGTATTTTAGTAGTCTGGCTCTGTTTTCAGTTTCAATATTCTTCTTTTCTACTTGCAGTAGTTGATTTATGTTTTTTGTTTTAAGCATTTCCTACCGCTTTTACTTTTTTGTTACTTTATTTCTGCTATTTTAATTTTCTGCATTTTTATTCTGTTAGATTTTGCATTTTGTCATGTTTTTAGTCGAGGATAAGATGTTGGATCAGTTATGCCACAGTGACACTCCTGCGATATATTGTTAGTCAATAAAAAACAATCTTACACGACTGTTATGATGTTCCCTTGAGGACACACTTGAATTTGTTACCTACCTTCACTGTTGTCTTATAAAGAGATTGATTATCTCCTACTTCTTCTTTCCATTTCTTCGTCCATTTGAGAAATAAAAGAGCAAATCCATTAATTTTTCTCCTTGAAATAAGAGTCGATTCTGGTTGAATGATTATGCATACAGTGATAAACCCCCTCATACTTAACATTTTTTCATAAGTTATTCCCAAATTCCCGGTCATTTTTCCATTAAATCCGCTCACTTTCCCCTGTTGCATAATTATCTCGGTTTCATCTTCTAAAATTATTGTTCTTGGTATGCAAAACCATGAGTTCTAAGTTCTAAATATGTTGAAAACAAATTTCCCTGTGGAGTCGTCAGTTTGTTGACAATTAAAAATCGTAACAAATTTTTTGCCCGCAAAGTGTTGCTAAAGCCTATTATTATAAAGCTAAATAATACTAGTAGGTGGGACCCCCTTGTAGATTGAAGATCAGGTATGGTTCTTATTTAATATTATGCTACTATTCGAAACTTCTTACATGGTTGATGACATCTTGTTTTTATTGGATGATGGATCATGCGTGTTATACGTGTTCTTTGCTGCTCTAGGCTCAAGTTTTATGTTACAACGACCTATGTTATTCATGGTTACCATTACTGTATGTTCTTAGATCTATTACTTGTGACACCTGCAGCAGATATATGTTAGTAACAACAAATAAAGGAAAAATTAAAAGGAGATTAACCAATGGGAGAAAAAATGCAAAGGGAAGAAACTATTCTATACTAACATGCTACACTAAAAGGATCGTGGTAAATCCTAGCTAACATATGATAGCCATGCGATTTATTAAAGTTATATAGAAACGTAGTTGGCATGCATTACTACATAGTTGGAAATGGTAATATGTAATGTGGGTGGCGCTCTTGGAAATTAAGGGTTGTTTGTTTCAATGCATGGTTCAAATTAGATGATTTGTTGGGTTAATGGATGGCACGTACTAAGAAATTAAATGAGATTGAGTGTGGAGGTAATGTGCATTTACTGCAGGTCACCCCTACTCCTTTCACCGGTCATCACCATAGTCGAGCTATTGTTCAACTGGGTTTTGTTGTGATTAGGCTTCGAGTTTCAAGCAGAGGCAAACCGCTTGGCTAACTCACGTGTTAAGTTGTGTTGGTTACAGATATGTCTTTTTTTGGTCCATCATGAGTCTTCTCTGGTTATGAAATGGATATTGGCTCAGGTGTATTGGTTTGTGCTTTTTTTAAGTATTGCAACTATGTAAAATTGTGATTTTGGAATGAAGCGTTGATGGTTTTCTCTGCACTAATGTTTGGAGTCACAACGTTATTGGTCATAGTGAGTGTTAACAACCATAAAGGTTCTTTGTCATCCTTGTTGGTTTGGTTGGAGGGTTTTGTTTAGTTTTGGGTGGCTGGTTGTCCTCACGTATTCGTATCACTATATCCAGTATTTGGTTTTTATGGGGTCTAATGGTTGGAAGCTCTGTGTCACTACGTTTTGTTCACTTGGGTACTGGGTTGTTGTCACTATTAATTGTCACGCAGTGGGTTATATTGCTCTTTCTCGACCCTATTTTCACCTCAACGTTGTAGTTGGTTGACTGGACAGCCACAAGGGTTATACCACGAGTGTATTAAATATCATTACCAAGCCGAATTAGAGCTTTTATTTTTTCTTCATAGCCCCTCCTATCGCAAGATTTGTTACCTTGTCCACGAATAACTTGTCATTGTCTCTGTGTATGCACCGTTGGTCTCAGAGATTTTCACCATTGAAAGAAGTTGGCTCTAGTTTTCCCTGTGTTGGCCACAGAGCAAACCCTTAACTCTACAGGTTTGAGGGTTGATAGAGAAGATCGGGTTACTATTATACATTTGAGAATTGTTTTTAGATATTAAATGGATAAATAGAAGGAACAGAGCTTCCCTACAGATTGTTGTGGAATACATGTTGTTTTGTTTAATGACTGTGTTAAATATTTTATTATGAACAATAAGCGAATCGATGCACAGAGTTGTTTGACTTATACACAACAGTTGTTTTTTTGGGGTCACAGTGGTTATTTGGTTGGTGTATTTCCTTTGACGGGATGGTTTTATGGATTACTTAATTAATTTTATGAACAAAACTTGCTCTCTTTACCCACAATTATTTCATTTTTCGCTAATTATAACCCCGTCACCTTACCACATTCATTTTTCACTCCATGTTCTAAAATTAATTACAGTCAAGAAGAATTTTGTATTGAAGCAGTTGAAAGTCACAGTTCTCAGTTGGATCACAGTGATGTTTCTAGGTTTGCATTGTATTTGATTGTTGTTGTCTTTGAGAAATAAATGTGTTCTTTCCCCCCCTCATTTTATCATGTTTCGCTCAAGACAAACCCCTCGCATATCTCAGGACCCTTTTGTTCATCTCTTGCTCATTGACAAACAATTAAACAATTTGTATGGATTGGATTGCATGAGTCTGATATATTCTTGAGCCAAAATCTATTTCATATTTTAAAGAGTTATCATGTATGGTTATTTAAAATATTATTTTCTAATCAATCACGCATACAAGAATGATCTATTAAAATAAAAGGCTGAAAACCAAGGCCTACTATGCCTCTGTCAAAGAAAAGGTCGTTACTGCCCCTTCCGCATCTTCAGATAATTTTGGTAAATCTGTGTCCTCCCACTTGCATTGGAAGGAGGATTGCTCTCATATGATCAGCAAGATGAGGCTTAAAGATTCCACACAGCGTAAATTAGGTTCAGAGGGACAAAAGATGATAGCATCAACAAGGGAAAGGTTGCCTCACAAACCGGGAAATATGGATTTTAAGTTGATGACATTTGACTTCAGATTTTCATATAGCATTTTTTTGGATATGCTAGTAATATATTTTGGAAATAATTGCCAACATTATTGACATAAATTACCAAATGTTAATACGATAATGGGAGTCACAAGGAGATGTGTTTTTGTTTAGTTGACTAATATGCTATGATTGTTAAGAACTAATGTGAGTCACAATGGGTCCCACCTACTAGTTATTATTTAATTATTACCCTTATTATGATTATTAATTTTCCCCCTAACTAAAAGTTGGTTGAGTCTTTTAATTAACTTAACTAATGAGTTGGTTCAACTACTTCAACCAATTCTAATTTGCTTAAAAGAAAAAAAAGAAAGGGAGGAACAGGGAGGATAGAAGCAGAAGCATACTAAGTTTTGCTCTTTAAGTTTATGTTGAGATAGTTCAATTTTTATTCATTCATTTATTCATCACAAGCCTAATTCTCTTTTATGATAACAAGTTCTTATTGTAGACAACAATATTCAGGGTTGAATTACATCATTCAGACACTTGTTTTTCAGAGGTGTTGATATATCTTTGATAGTCTGTGTAGACTTGTCTATTTGTGAATTAGTTTTCATGACTGACAAAGGCTATTGTGCAGAGTCGAGTGGGAAACAATTTGTGGCAAGATGATCCATCTTTTAGAGTTCAGTTTTGGTTTCCTGTCAGAGGTCCTTTTGTATGTTTCATCAGGGATGTCTAAGTTTGACTTTGGTCCAAAATTTCTATATGAGATTTTGTAAATAAAATGACTCTTTGGTGAATTGGAATGAAATAAATGATTGATTTATATCTCATATGTATTGATTATCACCTTAGTGTCTTTACTTCTATCTTTACATTTATATCAGCAACTGTTATATTCAAAAAAATACATAAAAAGTAAATTTCCAATAAGTTTTTTTATTGATAAATGACTAGCGTAAGTATTGGTAATTAATACTTGTCAGTTAGGATGCTATTTTTGTTGGATATAAACATAGGGTGATATTCCTGTCTATTTTTCTTTAGCCAAGCAAAATTTGAAAATGCTCGAGTAAGATCATTTCATATATTTTCTTCAATAGTCCTATCATGCAACCTGGCCCTACTTTCATCATTGGTAGGTAACCTTGAACCCAACAATCGACATTTCACCATTGGTCATGTACTGGGTAGTTTCCCCTTGTGGTCGACGACAAAATACCTTTTGACACATTAGGATTCATGCAATGTCTTGGATGCCATTAGCCTTATTGGTGGTTTCCTCGCATTTTTCAACGGTTTTCATCATTGACTGCTATTCAGAGGGTCTTTTTCATGTACCGCTTGCACTTTGCACACGCGAAAGACGCACCAAGTCGTTGGTTCGTGAACTTGTTCTTCGTCCAATTTCCACCAAATCATGAAGCTCCTGCTTTGTTCCTCATGCTCACTGATGAGAGATGTCTTAATGCTCTCATTTCAATGAGTCTCTTTCCATCGACATCATCCCATTTACTCTGGAAACGGGACCTAGAGTCTTATGAGTACCTTGAGGCTTGCAATCATTAGTGGCAAGCTCTCTCACCATCGACAGTTGGGAATACATCAATGTCTTCTGATCGATGGATTCTTTAGGTGTTCGACATCGACTCCTCTATTCACTCTTGTAAGAATGTACTCGATGTCTTGACACCTACTTTCATTATCGGTAGGTTGTCTCGTGTTTGTCAATGGTATACATCAATGACTGGTAATCAAACGATGTCTCATTATGTTCGACCTCAACTCATTTATTCAAATGATGTAGACTTGCACCTTTGGCGTATTGTGTAGAAAACTTGAAGACATCATTATGTGGCCACAACTTTCCTGCGTTGTTGCTTCCTTTTCATTGGACCAATACCTATATAACTTCAGTGATCATGGGATATCAGATTATACTCCATGGTATACAGATATCTTCAGATTGGTTTTGAGGCTGGTTCTACTTGGCTTTGTTCGTGACTATGACAACTATTGGCATATAAATGCATTTGTATTTGCCTATTCATGGCCATGAACACTTGTTTGATATATTTTCACATGGATCTGCAGTGTAATTTTGGCAACCATGTATGCAAACTCAGTGCAGAATGTATTGAGCAACTAGTTCGTCCAGTTGGTTCCCTACCACTCCACTTCTGGGTTATTTATAATGTATTTCGTCCATCGCAGATACTCCTTTGACCTCACACATTAAGGGGCATCTGTTAGAGCAAGATTTTCCTCACCCTATGCAATCTTGTAAAGAGGGACTTATTTCATTTCCCTATGTAAACTTATCATCCCTGTTGCTAAAATCCAAAGACAAAAATAAATATTTTTCCACTTGTAGGCATCTTGCACACAATACAACAAGCGTATATGGAGGTTGTTCCACTATATCCCGCGTACATCGAGATTTGTGCCAGAAAATGAAAATTAAATGTCGAGTTTCCATGTCATGATAGGAGATCTCTGGTCCTTGGCCTTCCATATACTGGAAACGTTCCAACTCGACCCTTCAGTTCCATTTTGAAGGTTATAAATGGACCAATTCCGAACTTGGAAAATGATAAAGAATTCAACTTTGAGAGCAAAGTTACTCTGGAGAAATTATTTACTTCATATTGAGTCTGCATCCCTTTGTCTTTAAGCCTGGACACAATGTTCATCCCCCAATATCTTCCCTCATTGATTGAGAACCTCATTGTTTCTCTCTTATGACATTGCCTTTGGTGGAGGATTGAAGTGGTTGAGACCCAACTGAAAGGAACTTAGTTTCTCAATTTTGAACCGTGCTAACACAGAAGTCTGTAATATTTTCACTTCTGTTAATTATTTATTATTATAAATACTCATTTCCCATCCAATTGATATCTTGCAAATATGAGTTATTATCCATGAACATATTTTTTATGTATATTGATTATACTATCTAATGTGCTAACCTATTATATGATCACCATATGCTTGCTTTTCTTGTTTGTTGAAAACTTGTTGCAGGTATATAGCTTTGGGTCAAAGTTCTCAATGGTGGACTTCAACTTTGGGTCAAAGTTCTCAATGGTGGACTTCATCAAACATCTGGACGAAGTAGGACTCTTTCTTATCTTGCTTGCATATTGGTTTATATAGCATATCTTTGGAATGGAGTTGATTTATGCAGTCATTTCCATCTGTTGTGGTTCACCCTAGCCATAAATAGATTTTCCTCGTAACACTCACATAACATACTCTGTTAGTGTGTTAAGTCAGTTTATGACTAAACCTCTAGAAAGCCATTGGAATGCAACAAAAGGAGTACTCACATATCTCAAAGGCACAATTGATTATGTTATTAAATATATTGATTCATTCGATGTTGAGCTGACATGTTACTCAAATTCATACTGCACTGGCAATACAGATGATCGAAGATATACTACAGGTTATGCCTTTGGCATTGGATCCGTGATTGTTTCATGGAGCAATAAAAAACAACCTATTGTATCTTTGTCATGCACTGAGGCAGAATATAAAGCATTGTGTGCAACAACTTGTGAAGTTGTTTGGTTGAGAAGACTACTTCAAAATATTGGAGAAGAAACAAAAAAAATTACGATAATCAAATATGATTAAGAGAGCTCAATCAAGTTGGCAAATAATCCAGTTTATGTTCAAGACAAGATGTAGTCTAATGACATTGCTTTAGTGTATTGCAATACTAGTGAAAATGTTGCTGATAGTTTCACCAAGCCTCTTGAAAAAATCAAATTTGAATTATTTAAAGAGATGTTAGGTGTGGGATGTCAATCATTTCTCTATTAAAGGAAATGACTTAGAAATAATGGAAAATTAGTTACAATGATTAGTTAAATTTAACTCCCACTGTTTCAAACAATTTCCAACCATTTTCATCATATATATATTTTATAATTCTCATTAATCAATTAAGCGAAGAAGACGAAACATGGCTTTACTCTCCAGTTTCCAACCATTTTCATCATATATATATTATAATTCTCATTAATCAATTGAACGAAGCATGGCTTTACTCCCCCCGACCGCCAGGTGACGTCTTGCTTGAGGAGTCTTCTTAAGTTACGTACCATCAATCTTTGAATCTAAAGGGACCGCCCATATTAAAGTCCCAAATCTAAAGGGACCTCTCATATTAAAGTCCTCAGTTTGTGTAGACATCTTATTGATTTAAAAGAAGTGTACATAATTGATTATCATTCAGATTATTGCACTTTTTCTTTCATTTCTCAATAAAGAAATTAAACTTGAAAAAAATAGAAGCTGAGAATTTCCTTGATCTGAAACATAAGGGATCACGCATATAAATATTAAATGAATCTTGATTTTTAATTAAAGCAAAACAACGAACTAAAAAGACCTAAATAACGGGCATATAGATATTAAATGAGTCTTTGTTATTATTTTTAATTAAAGCAAAACAACTAACTAAAAGATATTAAAAGAAGTGTACATAATTGATATATCATTCAGATTATTGCACTTTTTCTTTCATTTCTCAATAAAGAAATTAAACTTAAAAAAAATAAAAGCTGAGAATTTCCTTGATCGGACACATAAGGGATCGCGCATATAAATATTAAATGAATCTTGATTTTTAATTAAAGCAAAACAACGAACTAAAAAGACCTAAATAAGCCTGGCACATCACATATTATAAAATGAAAAAACCTTAATAAAAACCTTCAATGCACATCAATTATAGACAAATAAAATTGTGGGATGACACCAATTTTAGATTCTAAGGAGGCCACGCCCCCAGAATTGGCTTCATAATGTTTACATTAAGCAACTAATTAACCTGACCTGTTACAATACACTACACTCGCTCATTGCGTACACGCTGTTAGAATTAATGCTTACAATAGAATTAGTTTGAGGATTTGTTGGAGTCTGTTGAGATATTCTCTCAACCACTCCCTTCAAGTATGGAATCGGTTGGATCTGAATCCAACTATATATATGTGTTGTAATTGAGATTCAAAGTAATAAAAATTATTATTGTGTGTGAATGCGTTGTAATGACTACTCCCCATTTTGTTAACATGGTATCAGAGCACAGCAACCAAATTCATGCATTTTTCAAATAAATAATGTAGACCCCTCCTTATGAATTTCCCACGATGTCTTCGGCTTCAGATCAGATGTTGCAGATGGACTCAAGGCACAAATCAAATGCACAATCGGTGCAGTAGAAATGCCTCTCACCCCATTGCTTTATTATGCGTTACGCGTGGAAAAGAATAATGGTAGCGATTCCTCACAGAAATTAATTCCAGCGATCTAGTGGTCAATCTTGCAGCGGCATGCAGCAGCAGAGCGGTGGTTCCTTCTAGTTCGCCTCTTCTCCAACGTGATTTCCTCTTGTTTGCTGCGCCTCTTTCTTGCAGATCGAGCCGCTCAGTTTCTGTCCCAGAAAACTGTTCACCAGCAACCTTGTCCGTTTGACCTTTTGAATCAAGGTTAAACACTTTCGAAGTTAAAATTTTTTATTTTCAAAAAATAAAAAAACATAAAAAAACGAATCTACGCTCACACTATAACCTACAGTCTACAGCTCATTAAACCACGGCTTTCACATCATCCTGGGCACTCCCGTGAGGGATTAAGCCCAACCAAGCTCTGATACCAAGTTAGAAATCATGAGAGCAGTGAGACACACGAAATACACACAGAAAAATAGATTGTATTACTCTTTTATCCAACACACTTTCACATTTGGAGATGTGGATCGAAACAACCCCAGCCGTGAATATTCAATTAGGATGCAAAACATATGTTTGGATGCATCTGATGTGTTGGCTCCCTCTTCGGCAACAACAATGATTCCACCAACGATTTGACAGATTAGCACGCAGATATATAACGCAACAAATTTCCCTCACAACACGGATCTTGCAACCAACTGTTCTTCTTAACTCGGATCTGCAATGACTTTAAATGTGTCCAAACTACTTACCATCAATCTTTGAATCTAAAGGGCCCGCCCATATTAAAGTCCCACACTCGGTTTCTGTAGACATCTTATTGATTTAAAAGAAATGTACACATAATGGATTATCATACAGATTATCGGGCATATAAATATAAGCTGAGAGTTTCCTCCATCAGACACATAAGGGATCGGGCATATAAATATTAAATGAGTCTTTGTTATGATTTTTAATTAAAGCAAAACAACGGACTAAAAAGACCTAAATAAGCCTAGCATATCACATATATAATAAAATGAAAAAAACCCTAATAAAAACCTTCAATATGCACATCAATTAGAGACAATAAAATTGTTGGATGACTTTCAAAAATATAAGTGGGAAAAAACTAATCACGTCCATATGAATAATGAAATCCATTTTCATAATGATATAGAAATATTAAAAACAATTTCACCAAAAAATTTAAGATAATAGACGAAATTACCACGTCTTCCAAAATGGTAGGCATTCAAAAGTCTCCAAATTTCACTTTTAAATACAAAGGTACAAATTCCTAAGATAGCAAGCCACATGCATTCATAAGTCTCCGAATTTCACCTTTAAAACAAAGTTCGAAAATTCCTGCTGTAGAAGGACGGCAGGAATTCAAAGTCTGCATTCAAGTCTCCGAATTTCACCTTTAAAACAAAGTTCCAAAATTCCTGCTGTAGAACGACGGCAGGAATTCAAAGTCTACAAAACATGGGGTACTTACCCTCAACTATCTAAAACATCCCAAAAACTACAAAACAAACAGGAACAGGAAATTAAGGATTTCACAATAACAAAAGTCATAAACCAATGCCAATGAGCATCATAGTAGCCGCTGATTTTAGTGACGAATTCTTCTGGATAGTTCACATCGTACTGCGAGAACATTATGAGAAGGCCATTAGGTCAATAGAGTTACTTTTCATCTAAGATATGCAATGCCTGAACTTATATATTCACGAGGATGCAGTTGTGACTTACCACTATTTTAGTACCATCTGTACCCCCATGACGAACTCCCCGGACATGTCTATCCTTCACACTGATATCTCCTTCGATACCATAATCGAGTCGTAGTGAAGTTAATGTATGCTGGTTTGCTCTCATCGTTATACGACGAATGCCTGAATAGGTACCGTCATTCCAAAAATACCCCCCAGGCCCTCCATATAATCGAGAACAATATAATTCGCCATGATTATTAACCTGCCGCAATAAAAAGTTTAACTTATTCTCTATAATACATGACCCCAGGAAAGGCACAGACCAAGGATATGCATACCGTTTCACATTTGTCAACGCTGGTGGTAGTTTCGATACTTTCATCTTCTTCGGAATCTAGTTCCCCTGCAGTTTAAACGGATCGAGGTAGAAAACATTGGAACTTAAATAGGCTTTAATGGCTTTCAGTCATGAAACATTGGAACTTAAATAGGCTTTCAATTAGTGACAAGCAGACCCCCAAACATTTAAAAAACACTATATCTAAAAGAGTGATACACCTATTTTCACTTGGATCGTATACAGAGAAAATACATACAGACACGCATGGTTGCTTCCAGAGAAGGTCTCCAAGACTTCGTGCTTGAGTGCTTCTGTTACCGTCCGATTCCGTAACTCTTGAAACACACAAAATATTAGACAATATGTCCTATTTTACTGTATTTAAAAAGAAAAAAAACATTTTCAGAAAATAATTTTGTAGATTTCCAAAAGGTTTCAAAATTAAAATGAAAGGGAGCCAACTAAAACAGAGAAGCTTCATTCCCGGGTTAGTATATACAAGACTGGTTGAGTAATGAAAAAATACAGGGATACTGTTAGAATTAATGATTAATTTAGGGGTTGGTTGAAGATTTATAGGAGGTTGTTGAGATATTCTCTCAACTTCTCCCTCCATAAGTGGAATCAGTTGGATCTCAATCCAACTATATATATGTGTATTGTATTGTGTTTAATATAAGATAATATATCTGTTTGTGTGTAATTTTTG
>JASDQU010586327.1:6676-17010 GCA_032191745.1 Picea mariana | reverse complement strand
AGGTCATAGTTCCAGAGGGTGTAGTTCCAGAGGGCGTAGTTCCAGAGGTCATAATTCCAGAGGTCATAGTTCCAGAGGGCGTAGTTTACAGAGGGCATAGTTCCACAGGTCATAGTTCCACAGGGCATAGTTGCACAGGTCATAGTTCCAAAGGGCGTAGTTCTAGAGTGCGTAGTTCCACAGGTCATAGTTCTAGAGGTTGTAGTTCCACATGTCATAGTTGCAGAGGGCGTAGTTCCACAGGTCATAGTTCTAAAGGGCATAGTTCCAGAGTTCATAGTTCCAGGGCGTGTAGTTCGAGAGGTCATAGTTCCAGAGGGTGTAGTTCCACATGTCATATTTCCAGAGAGCGTAGTTCCATAGGTCATAGTTCCAGAGGGTGTAGTTCCACAGGTCATAGTTATACAAGGCGTAGTTCTAGAGGCCATAGTTCCAGGGGGCATAGTTCCAAAGGGCATATTTCCAAAGGTCATAGTTCCAGAGGGCATAGTTCCAGAGGGCGTAGTTCCATAGGTCATAGTTCCAGATGGCGTAGTTCTACACGTCATAGTTCCATAGGGCATAGTTCCAGAGGGTGTAGTTGTACAGGTCAAATTTCCAAACGCCACAGTTCTAGAGGGCGTAGTTCCATGGGTCATAGTTCCACATGTCACAGTTCCATAGGTCATAGTTCTAGAGTGCGTAGTCCCAGAGGTAATATTTCCAGAGGGCGTAGTTCCAGAGGGAGTAGTTTCAGAGGGAGTAATTGCACATGTCATAGTTCCAGAGGGCATAGTTCCACAGGTCATAGTTCCAAAGGGCATAGTTCCACAGGTCATAGTTCCATAGGTCATAGTTCCAGACGGCATAGTTCCACAGGTCATAGTTCCAAAGGGTGTAGTTCCAGAGGGCATAGTTCCACAAGTCATAAATCCATAGGTCATAGTTCTAGAGGGTGTAGTTCCAGAGGGCGTAGTTCCAGAGGTCATAGTTTTGGAGGGCATAGTTCCAGAGGTCATAGTTCCATAGGTCATAGTTCCATAGGGCGTAGTTCCACAGGTCATATTTCCAAAGGGTGTAGTTCCACAGGTCATAGTTCCAGAGAGCGTAGTTCCAGAGGGCGTAGTTCCACAGGTCATATTTCCAAAGGGCGTAGTTCCACAGGTCATAGTTCCAGAGGGCGTAGTTCCACGGGTCATAGTTCCAGAGGGCATAGTTCCAGAGGTCATAGTTCCAGAGGGCATAGTTCCACAGGTCATACTTCCAAAGGGAACTATGAGCCAGTGGAATTATGCCCTATGTAAACTATGCCCTCTGGAACTATGACCTCTGGAATTATGACCTATAGAACTACGTCCTATGGAACTATGACCTATGGAACTATGAACTGTGGAACTACGCCCTCTGGAACTACACCCTTTGAAACTATGACCTATGGAACTACGCACTCTGGAACTATGACCTGTGGAACTATAACCCGTGGAACTATGACCTCTGGAACTATGACCTGTGGAACTACACCCTCTAGAACTATGACCTGTGGAACTACGCCCTCTAGAACTACGCCTTTGGAACTACGCCCTCTGGAACTATGCCCTATGGAACTATGACCTATGGAACTACGCCCTCTAGAACTATGCCCTTTAGAACTATGGCCTGTGGAACTATAGCCTCTGGAACTATGACCTTTGCAACTATGACCTCTGGAACTACGGCCTCTGGAACTACGCCCTTTGGAACTATGACCAGTGGAACTATGCCCTCTAGAACTACGCCTCTGGAACTATGATCTGTGGAACTATGACCTCTGGAACTACGCCCTCTAGAACTATGACCTTTGGAACTACACCCTCTCAAACTACGCCCTATGGAACTATGAGCTGTGGAACTATGACCTTTGAAACTATTCCCTCTAGAACTATGCCCTTTGGAACTATGACCTGTGGAACTACGCCCTCTGGAACTATGACCCTTGTAACTACGCCCTCTGGAACTACGCCTCTGGAACTATGACCTCTAGAACTATGAACTATGGAACTATGCGCTCTAGAACTACGCCCTTTGGAACTATGACCTCTCAAACTATGACCTCTGGNATGGAACTATGACCTGTGGAACTACGCCCTCTGGAACTACGCCCTCTGGAACTATGACCTTTGGAACTATGCCTTATGGAACTATGACCTCTGGAACTATGACCTCTGGAACTACACCCTCTGGAACTATGACCTATGGAACTATGCCCTCTGGAACTATGCTTTATGGAACTATGACTTGTGGAACTACACCTTGTGGAACTACGCCATTTGGAACTATGACCTGTGGAACTACACCCTCTAGAACTATGACCTGTGGAACTATGACCTGTGGAACTACGCCCTCTGGAACTACACCCTCTAGAACTACACCCTCTAGAACTATGATTTGTGGAACTACGCCTCTGGAACCACGACCTCTGGAACTATGCCCTCTGGAACTAAGACCCGTGGAACTATGACCTCTGGAACTACGCCCTCTGAAACTATGACCTATGGAACTATGACCTGTGGAACTACGGCCTCTGGAACAATGCCCTTTGGAACTATAACCTGTGGAACTAAGCCCTCTGGAACTATGACCTATGGAACTACACTCTCTGGAAATATGACATGTGGAACTACGCCCTTTGGAACTATGACCTCTCGAACTACACACCCTAGAACTATGACCTCTTGAATCTCCCTCTTAGTGCAAT
Source organism: Picea mariana (assembly GCA_032191745.1). Taxonomy (NCBI): domain Eukaryota; kingdom Viridiplantae; phylum Streptophyta; class Pinopsida; order Pinales; family Pinaceae; genus Picea; species Picea mariana. The sequence continues at coordinate 14,297 of JASDQU010586327.1, read as the reverse complement.
ATCCCTCTTGAAACCCTTCATTCCTCCCTAATTAGGTCATTGTTGGGGCTAGCTAGATTTGGATCATTAGCTAGTTCCAACTCAACAGTGAGAGGCAAAACCCCTTTTGAAGTTAAAGGACATGCCAAGGTCGAACATTGTAACAATTATAATATTTAAAGAAAATATTGGTGTTAATATTTTATAATTATTTTGGAGTGAATTTAGTCACACAATAGGTATAGAATTCCTTGTACATATGAGCCTTATTTGGGCCTACCCCTGCATTGGAATTCAACTTCAAAGAACAAGTGGTATAACTAAAACATATGAATCAAATTTGTTGATTTAAATTGAAGCGTTTACTTTATAATCTTCCTTTAGTCATCAATTACCTCTTTAAAACTTGTCTCCAACTTGTCCATTTTTACTTCATTTCTATTGAAGATGGAAATGAAATTGTAAAAATGAAATGAGGTATGTGTCACTTATTATTTTTAAGGTTGTAAAGTGTTATTGAATTGAACTTTTACGTCACAAAATGTTTATGCAATTCACAAAGAGCTTCACTACATATTGTTACCATTGAAGGTGAAGAACAAGGCCAAACATATGTAGTGATTGATAAATAAGAACATCAAGCTACTTCAGTACATTATTGAACTAATTCAATATAACTATCTCCCTAACATCAAATAGATGGAAAACCAATGAGGAAAGGAGAAGCAACCCTTAAGGAAAGATTCTTGTTGAATTGGCCTTCTTGTAGAGCAAGAAGAGAGGGATTCAAGTGAAGAATGCTCCTCACCAAGAACTTGCACATAATGACAAAAAAGAAATTAATGCTACCATTTCTTAACAAGATTGTAATGCTAAGGAGTTAATAAAAAATCAAATGAAGAAACATGCACACCATTTGAAAATCTTTATTGGGGGGAGAAACCAAATGCTTTGCATTAACACCAATTGGTCAAAATTGAACACAATGGAAGGTTTTTCCTTGTGGGAACAATGGAGATGGCCTCCAAACTCTCTTTAGGGGATTTTATCCTCTTTAGGTCTCTCTCTAACTTTAGAGCATTTTGAACAACATTTCTCCTTATGAGATGATCAAATGGAGGGGAAATTTTGGTAGCATAACTACTCATGAACCTTAAAGGAAGGATTGAAGCATGAGGGTATTCAAATCCTTAGCAAATATCTAGCAACATAACTTTCCAGCAATGGAGGCTCTCATTTATAAACTTTCATAGGAGAGGAAATGGATCTTGGAGTCAAATATCAATCCATGTGATGGCATTTTCACCAAGAATGGCCATGTRCCCCTTTATTGARTTAAGTAATCTGRATGGTATGGGGGYTTGACCAAACCAACCTTTTAAGTGACCATGGAATTGAATGAACCATAKAATTTAATGCATTCTTGGTGTAACAAGGATTACATGGACCGTATCAAAGGATTTTCTATGCAATTACATGCCACATGAATCAAGCTACTGTGTAGTTCTCCATTTTGGTCAAATTAAGAGTTGACTCTTGTTGTCCATGATTAACGAGCATGTCCCCCATGTATTTTGAGCTTATAAACTCAATTATGAGCTTATTTTTTATTCCTTTAGCATAAAATGTTTAAGTGTCCCAAGTGGACGATAGTGGTGTGATAACAAATGCCCCTTGATGCATGAGGTTAGGAGAACATTATATTGCTGAAATACATCGCGTGTTTATGTAATAGTGATGAGCGAGTTGAACGAAGGGAACTAAAGGAACTACGCCCTCTGGAACTATGCCCTTTGGAACTACACCCTCTGGAACTACGCCACTAGAACTACACCCTCTGGAACTATGACCTCTGGAACTACGCCCTCTAGAACTATGCCTTTGGAACTATGACCTCTGGAACTACACCTTTGGAACTACGCCCTCTGGAACTACGCCCTCTAGAAATATGCCCTCTGGAACTACGCTCTCTAGAACTACGCCACTGGAACTACGCCCTCTGGAACTATGCCACTGGAACTACGCCCTCTGGAACTATGACCTCTGGAACTACGCCCTCTAGAATTACGCCTCTAGAACTATGACCAATGGAACTACGCCTCTAAAACTATGCCCTCTGGAACTACACCCTCCGAAACTACACCCTTTGGAACTACGCCGTTGGAACTACGCCCTCTGGAACTATGACCTCTAGAACTACGCCCTCTAGAACTACGCCTCTGGAACTATGACCTCTGGAACTACGCCTCTAGAACTACACCCTTTGTAACTATGCCCTCTGGAACTATGACCTCTGGAACTACGCCCTTTAGAACTACGCCCTCTGGAAATACGCCCTCTAGAAATACGCCCTCTGGAACTATACCGCTGGAACTACGCCCTCTAGAAATATGACCTATGAAACTACGCAACTGGAACTACGTGTAGTTCCAGAGGGCGTAGTATGACCTGTGGAACTACGCCCTCTGGAACCATGGCCTCTGGAACTATGACCTGTGGCGTAGTTCCATAGGGCGTAGTTCCAAAGGGCATAGTTCCAGAGGGTGTAGTTCCAGAGGGCGTAGTTCTAGAGGCATAGTTCAAGAGGGCGTAGTTCCAGAGGGTGTAGTTCTAGCAGCGTAGTTCCAGCGGCATAGTTCCAGAGGGCGTAGTTCTAGAGGCATAGTTCCAGAGGTCATAGTTCCATAAGCGTAGTTCTAGAGGGCGTAGTTCTAGAGGTCATAGTTCCAAAGGGCATAGCTCCATAGGGCATAGTTCCAGAGGGCATAGTTCCAGAGGGTGTAGTTCCAGAGGGCGTAGTTCAAGAGGCGTAGTTCCAGAGGGCGTAGTTCCAGAGGTCCTAGAGGGTGTAGTTCCAGAGGTCATAGTTCCATAGGGCGTAGTTCCAACGACGTAGTTCCAAAGGGCGTAGTTCCAGAGGGCATATTTCCAGAGGGTGTAGTTCCAGAGGGCATAGTTCCAGAGGTCATAGTTCCAGACATCATAGTTCCAGAGGGCATAGTTCTAGAGGCGTAGTTCCAGAGGGCATAGTTTCAGAGGGCATAGTTCTAGAGGTCATACTTCTAGAGGGCGTAGTTCCAGAGGCATAGTTCCAGAGGTCGTAGTTCTAGAGGGCGTAGTTCCAGAGGTGTAGTTCCACAAGTCACAGTTCCAGAGGGAATAGTTCCACATGTAATAGTTCTAGAGGGCGTAGTTCCTGAGGTCGTAGTTCCAGAGGGTGTAGTTCCAGAGGTCACAGTTCCAGAGGGCATAGTTCCAGAGGTCACAGTTCCATAGGCGTAGTTCTAGAAGGCTTAGTTCCAGACATCATAGTTCCAGAGGGAATAGATCTAGCGGCGTAGTTCCATAGGGCGTAGTTCCAGAGGCATAGTTCCAGAGGTCATAGTTCTAGAGGCATAGTTCTAGAGGGCGTAGTTCCAGAGGTCATAGTTCTAGAGGGCGTAGTTCCAGCGGTGTAGTTCCAGAGGGCATAATTCCAGAGGGCGTAGTTCCAGAGGTCGTAGTTCAAGAGGGCGTAGTTCTAGAGGTGTAGTTCCAGAGGTCTTAGTTCCAGAGGGCGTAGTTCCAGAGGCGTAGTTCCACAAGTCACAGTTCCATAGGGCATAGTTCAACAGGTAATAGTTCTAGAGGGCGTAGTTCCAGAGGTCATAGTTCCAGAGGGCGTAGTTCCAGAGGTCATAGTTCCAGAGGGCGTAGTTCCAGATGGCGTAGTTCCAGAGGCGTAGTTCCATAGGTCATAGCTCTAGAGGTGTAGTTCTAGAGGGCGTAGTTCCAGAGGTCGTAGTTCCAGAGGGCATAGTTCCAGTGGCGTAGTTCCAGAAGGCGTAGTTCCAGAGGCGTAGTTCCAACGGTCATAGTTCCAGAGGCGTAGCTCTAGAGGACGTAGTTCCATAGGTCATAGTTCCAGAGGGCATAGTTCCAGTGGCGTAGTTCCAGAGGGCGTAGTTCCAGAGGGCGTAGTTCCAAAGGTCGTAGTTCCAGAGGCGTAGTTCTAGAGGCGTAGTTCTAGAGGGCGTAGTTCCAGAGGTCATAGTTCCAGAGGGCATAGGTCCAATGGCGTAGTTCCAACGACATAGTTCTAGAGGGCATAGTTCCAGAGGGCGTAGCTCCAGAGGGCATAGTTCCAGAGGGTGAAGTTCCAGAGGGCATAGTTCCATAGCGCATAGTTCCAAAGGGCATAGTTCCAGTGGCGTAGTTCTAGAGGTCCTAGAGGGTGTAGTTCCAGAGGGCGTAGTTCCAGCGGCGTAGTTCCAGAGGGCGTAGATCCAGAGGGCGTAGTTCCAGAGGTCTTAGAGGGCATAGTTCCAGAGGTCATAGTTCCAGAGGGCATAGTTCCAGTGGCGTAGTTCCAGAGGGCGTAGCTCCAAAGGCGTAGTTCCATAGGTCATAGTTCCAAAGGTGTAGTTCTAGAGGGTGTATTTCCAGAGGTCATAGTTCCAGCGACGTAATTCCAGAGAGCGTAGTTCCAGAGTTTATAGTTCCAGAGGGCATAGTTCCAGAGGGCATAGTTCCAGAGGTCATAGTTCTAGAGGGTGTAGTTCCATAGGTGTAGTTTCAGAGGGTGTAGTTCCAGAGGCATAGTTCCAGAGGGTGTAGTTCCAGCGGCGTAGTTCCAGAGGGCGTAGTTCCAGAGGCGTAGTTCCAGAGGTCATAGTTCCAGAGGCGTAGCTCTAGAGGGCATAGTTCCAGAGGTCATAGTTCCGGAGGGCGTAGCTCCAGAGGGCCTAGTTCCAGAGTTCATAGTTCCAGAGGGCGTAGTTCCAGAGGACATAGTTCCAGAGGTCATAGTTCTAGAGGGCGTAGTTCCAGAGGCATAGTTCCAAAGGTCATATTTTTAGAGGCATAGTTCTAGAGGGCGTAGTTCCAGAGGTTATAGTTCCAGAGGGCATAGTTCCAGTGGCGTATTTACAGAGGGCATAGTTCCAGAGGGCGTAGTTCCAGAGGTCGTAGTTCAAGAGGGTGTAGTTTTAGAGGTGTAGTTTCAGAGGTCCTAGTTCCATAGGGCATAGTTCCAGAGGCATAGTTCCACAAGTCATAGTTCCAGAGGGTGTAGTTTAACAGGTAATAGTTCTAGAGGGCGTAGTTCTAGAGGTCATAGTTCCAGAGGTCATAGTTCCAGAGGGCATAGTTCCATAGGGCATACTTCCAGAGGCGTAGTTCCAGAGGTCATAGTTCTAGAGGTGTAGTTCTAGAGGGCGTAGTTCCAGAGGGCATAGTTCTAGCGGCGTAGTTTCAGAGGGCGTAGTTCCAGAGGCATAGTTCTAGAGGGCGTAGTTCTAAAGGTCATAGTTCCAGAGGGCATAGTTCCAGCGGTGTAGTTCTAGAAGGCGTAGTTCCAGAGGGTGTAGTTCCAGAGGGCGTAGTTCCATAGGTCATAGTTCCATAGGGCGTAGTTCCAGAGGGCATAGTTCCACAGGTCATAGTTCCATAGGGCGTAGTTCCAAAGGCATAGTTCCAGAGGGCGTAGGTCATAGAACTACGCCCTTTGAAACTACGACCTCTGGAACTACGCCCTCTGGAACTATTCCCTCTGGAACTACACCCTCTGGAACTACGCCGCTGGAACTACACCCTCTGGAACTACGCCCTCTAGAACTATGCCTCTGGAACTATGACCTCTGGAACTACACGTCTGGAACTACGCCCTCTGGAACTACTCCCTATGGAACTATGCCATCTGAAACTACGCCCTCTGGAACTATGCCCTCTGGAACTATGCTACTGGAACTATGTCCTCTGGAACTACGCCACTGGAACTACGCCCTCTAGAACTATGACCTCTGCAACTACGACCTCTAGAACTATGCCTATGGAACTATAACCTCTGGAAATACGCCTCTGGAACTATGCCCTCTGGAACTGTGCCCTCTGAAACTACGCCCTCTGGAACTACACCGCTGGAACTACGCCCTCTGGTACTATGACCTCTAGAACTATGCCCTCTAGAACTATGTCTTTGGAACTATGACCTCTGGAACTATACCCTCTGGAACTATGCCGCTCGAATTATGCCCGCTGGAACTACGCCGCTGGAACTACACCCTCCAGAATTACGCCCTCTGGAACTAAGACCTCTGGAACTACGCGTAGTTCCAGAGGGCATACTATGACCTGTGGAACTACACACTCTGGAACCATGACCTCTAGAACTATGACCTGCAGCGTAGTTCTAGAGGGTGTAATTCCAGAGGGCATAGTTCCAGAGGGCGTAGTTCCAGAGGGCATAGTTCCAGAGTTGATAGTTCCAAAGGGCATAGTTTTAGAGGGCGTAGTTCGAGAGGCGTAGTTCAAGAGGGCGTAGTTCCAGAGGGCGTAGTTCCAGTGGCGTAGTTCTAGAGGGCGTAGTTCCAGAGGTCATAGTTCCTTAGGCATAGCTCTAGAGGGCGTAGTTCCAGAGGTCACAGTTCCAGAGGGCATAGCTCCAGAGGGCATAGTTTCAGAGGGCATAGCTCCAGTGGGCGTAGTTCCAAAGGGCATAGTTCCAGGGGGCGTAGTTCTAGAGGGTGTAGTTCCAGCAGCGTAGTTCCAGAGGTCCTAGAGGGCACAGTTCCAGAGGTCATAGTTCCATAGGGCGTAGTTCTAGCGGGATAGTTCCAGAGGGCGTAGTTCCAGAGGGAATAGTTCCAGAGGGCGTAGTTCCAGCGGCGTAGTTCCAGGGGGCCTAGTTCCAAAGGTCATAGTTCCATATGGCATAGTTCCAAAGGTGTAGTTCCAGAGGGCGTAGTTCACTATGCCCTCTAGAACTACGCCGCTGAAACTATGCCTTCTAGAACTACACCTCTGGAACTACACGCTCTAGAACTACGCCCTCTGGAACTATGACCTCTGGAACTACGCCCTCTAGAACTATCACCTCTGGAAGTACGCCCTCTAGAACTATGTCGCTGGAACTATGACCTCTAGAACTACGCCCTCTAGAACTATGCCCCTGGAACTATGACCTCTGGAACTATGCCTCTGGAACTACGCCCTATGGAACTACGCCGCTGGAACTATGCCCTCTGGAACTACGACCTCTGGAACTACGCCCTCTAAGACCTCTGTAACTACTCCCTCTGCATCTACGCTCTCTAGAACTACACTGTTGGAACTACACCCTCTGGAACTATGAACTCTGGAACTACGCCCTCTAGGACCTCTGGAACTACGCCCTCTGGAACTACGCCGCTAGAACTACACCCTCTGGAACTAAGCCCTATGGAACTATGCCTTATCGAACTTCGACCTCTGGAACTAAAATCCCTCTGGAGCTACGCCCTCTGGAACTATGCCCTCTGGAACTATGGCGCTGGAACTATGCCATTGGACCTACGCCCTCTGGAACTATGACCTATGGAACTACGCCCTATAGAACTACGCCTCTGGAACTACGCCTCTAGAACTACGACCTCTGGAACTACCCCCTCTGGAACTAAGCCCTCTGAAACTATGCCGCTGGAACTATGCCCTTTGGAACTATGACCTCTGGAACTACACCCTCTAGAACTACGCCTCTGGAACTATGACCTATGGAACTACGCCCTATGGAACTACGCTGTTGGAACTATGCCCTCTGGAACTATGACCTCTGGAACTATGCCCTCTAGAACTATGCCTCTAGAACTATGACCTATGGAACTATGCCTCTGGAACTATGCCCTCT
>JASDQU010586326.1:18407-28865 GCA_032191745.1 Picea mariana | reverse complement strand
TGACTACGATTTCAGAATCACCGAATACAACCAATTTTTGCACGTCAAGATCCAATGCCTTCTTTAGTCCCTGCAGAAGTTCTTCATATTCTATTTTATTATTAGTACATTCAAATTCCAATCGACAAGCAATAAATGTTTTATTACCTTTGGGATCGATTAGTACACAACCAGCACGTGCCACTTCCCGAGATTTAGATCCATCAAAGTATAATGACCATATTTCTTCATCATCAGCAATGTTCAATGTACTTCCCAGAGTTTCCATCTGAGTATAAGCTGATATTTCAGATTGTTGTTCTAGGTTGGTGATAGAATATATTTCAGTCATGAAATTTCCTAAGAAATTATCCATTCCCTATGCCTCAATTGTATTCACATCGGTAGTAAAAGGCTCATGGGGATCGTTTAAATCTGTAACATTGTACTTGAGGTAACGTTCTTGGTTTATTCTAATCTTGTTAGGATATCCATTTTCTAGAAGACACTGATGAGACCAGTCCATAGAAAAATAGCCATGTAACTTCTCTGACCAAACTATACTAAAAAATAAACCATAGACTTCAGGAATGTCAATAACAATAATGTAAATTACTTGGTGGACCTTAGGGTTGAATGAAAACCTTATTAATACATTATTAAGTTCACCAATGACCTTGGCATTAGTTCAGTCTAACTGAATGATTTTTAAATCATAGGGATTTACTTTAGCATTAATATTTTGACACACATATAGAGGCATTACATTCGATGAGGCAGCAGAATCAACCATGCAGTTATGTACATTTCTGTTCAAAAATTTGAAAGTTAGCAAAAAAGGAGGTACATTTTTCGTGATGAGACAACAAAATTTTGCTGATTTTTTATGGTTGTACCTGCAATAGTCTTATCTAAATTTCCTATAGTTTTCTCTTATATGTCCCTTTTATCCTGATTTTTAGATGATTTTTACGGGAGATATCTTTTTTTTTTATTTAGGTCAATTTTTGTTGATTTCTTGTTGATAGAGTCATTCTTTTTATTATTTCCAGCTATACTTTGGAGCATTTTCTGTAGGATAAGAGGGAATTTAAGTAATTCAAAAACTGATATATTTGCCCTTAATTTTTTAATATCTTCAACCAAATCATATTCCAAAACTGGGGCAACAGGGTTTTGTTTAGCTTCATTTTTTTTGGTTGTTTGGAAACCATATTCCTGCTTGTTTCAGGTGGAAGTTTGTTTTGTACTTTACTTCGAGTGTTAAAAGAATGGACAGTTTCAAAATCATCTTGAAAGATGTTGTCCGACAAATGTCCAAAAACAAGAGGATATGAGTCCTCCTCATCAGGTGTTTCCTCTTCACCGGTTTCGTCTTGATTTTCAGGAGGTACATAAATAACATTATCATGTGCTTCCAGTGTTGTTTGCAAAGCATACTATAGTCCTTCAAAGTTCAGAACTTCTGTGTTTGGGTTTGGTTGGTTTGGAGGAAAATATTTCCTAAAAGGTAGCCTAAAACTTCCTTTACTTGTAGATGCATCCTCAAAGGATCTTTTTAAGTCTATGACCCGATTGGATAATTTCTGGAAATCCTTCTGCAAACTTTCCAAGTCTAATGTTTCTTGTTGATTTTTACTTTGAGGAGGTCTAGTGAGAATTTCTATTTTATTTTTAGAAGAGGAAGTTGTTTCAGCCTCACTATTTGAACTATCTTTTAAACTCAAAATATCCTTCTCGATAAGGACTACCTCCTCGAAGGCTTATAGTAATGTGTTCTTTTTGGACATTTTAACCCATATAGCTATATTGTTATGCAGGGCCTTAGTATAGTATGCAACAATCAAGTTTTATGTAGGCATTGAGTCTACAGGGATTTTTTTTTTAACGTAAGGAATGTCTGGTTGAAATCCCCAACTTTTTCTTTAGGGTTCATTTTCATAATAGAAAGTTTCATTACCAGGAGTTCTGGAGATTTATCATATCAAAATTTTTCTAGAAATCAGTTTTCAAACTTGTCCCAAGAGACGATGGTTTGAGGTTGTTGCGCAAAATACCAAGTTGAGGCATTCCTCTCAAAAGTGTAGGGAAATAAACTGCACACGACATCTTCATATTCAACACTCTGGAGCCTAACACTAACATGAATTTATTGATGTGATCCGTAGTTGATTTCTTTGAATCTGGGTTGAATTTGGGTAGCCATTGTTTCATATGTTTGGGCAACGGGTGTTGGGGTCTAGGTACTGCCACAGCATAATGATCGAGCCAAGATCTAGCGAGATCATTTTGGTTTTCCATGGGATTTGGTGGAGTTGAAGGTTGATATCGTTCAGACGAATAATTTCCTTCATTCGATGATTCCTCTCTTGAAGAGGGTGGAGAAGAACTAGGTGGGGATGGTGGGAGGCCAAATCCCCCAGCACCAAGGATTAGTTCTTCCGAAGGATCGGTGATATTACCTCCTAATGTGTTACCGAGTATACCAGTGTCAAGAGGTTGTTCTTGCAAATTGGTGAAATAAAGGGTTTGATTTAGTTGTCTACCAGGTTGAATGATTCGGGACAAAGCACTTTGATTTCTCAAAATTGACTAGCGAAAAATTTCCAGTACATCAATCCCTTAAGGAACTGGTGTCATTTGCTCAATGGGAATGTCTAGAGTAGTTTCTGAGGTAGTAGTTGGGTCAAGTGTAACGTTGGGGTCTGAGCGACTACGTGTTACGATTGTTTGGGGGATTCCTACGGCCTCCTCATGCCATCAATCACTTGCAGGCCCTCCTTCTAGCACCATTTGTTGATGGGCGTTTATGACACACCATTAATGAGAAGGGAAGATCTAGACTAGGGTTGTCTATTTAACCCAAGCCATTTGGAATAATATCGCCTGACGAGTTTTATGGCTCTGTTAGCCAACTAGGATTCTAAAATAACTAAAATATATGAACTAACTAAAGGTACAATTCTATCAATAGACACATTAATTACAACTGCTTAACTAACAGTGATTATGTACAGTAGATATATACAATTACAAGGTTTGAGCAAAGCCTTGTGAAAATAATTGTTTTAAACTAATGGATCTTAAACAAGATTAAAAATAAAAAAAATTGTTCTAGTACTGTAACTAAAAAACTAATAAAAAATAAGTGAATACTATTGAAAATGATATAACGATAATGGAAAAAGCATTCAAATTTTAAATGATGCAATCACTATTCATTCACAAATCAACAAATTAAATAAATAATAAATTAACTAACGTTACGTTGATCAGCAGTACTAAGCTAGATTTGTGTCTTTGTATTTGTATAAGCTCCACTTAATGTGTGTCAAGTACAAATCTATGACAAAAGAAAGAATGACACTTCCTGAAAAAACTCAAAGTAGTATTTTATATTCTGGAACGAATCTATAATGACAGAAAAACAAATGCTTGTATATCATGTGACTTTAAAATGTCCAATAACCGAAAATGAAAGAAATTCCAATTCTCAGCAAATGGTGTTACCAGCTACCTATCATTAGATGTAAACTCAAAATGATTAGAAGGGTGAACAATCACAGATATCAACAGAACCATAATATAATGACTCACATAGAGAAAAACATAACATGAAAGGTTATATGCAGAACAGACTAAGTCTAGTTCGATACAAATAAAATTTCACATCTAGAAATTACATGAGAAACAATGAAAACATTGCAAAGTCTACACAAGACAAAATCCAAAGAGTAAATTGTACCCCATATACTTTCAAAAAAATAAGTCCATCATATGGTCCAGGAGGAATTGCCCCTATCACTAGGAAAACAGTGTTATTTAAACAAGTTCCCAATATGTTCCTCATATCATGCAAGATAGAGACATATCTTTTCAAATAAGCTTTTATTAAAAAAAAATAGCCAAAAAGATAATTGTGTTGAAATCTTATAATACAAAAAAGTTACATCATTAAACATTGTTTTTCAAAAAATGAAAATTACAAATCCATTATATGCCCAACTCTTGACTCATTCCATTAATCGTTGCACATTGACCTGCTGCCCACCTGAGACAAAAAATGAAATCTAAATTAGACAAATAATAAAATAAATCAATTTAAGAGACAAGCTATAGAATATTCGATTGTGTAGCTGGTCTAAATAAAAGAACAAAATCAAAACGAATTTATTTATTATCCAAACAAAATCAAATCGTGAATTAAGATAACATTGTTTACTAATTAGAAATTTGAAAGAGAAACATCAGACAAATCTGAGTTTATAATAACATTGAAACCAATTGGCAATGGCTTGGGTTCGTTCAGGATCAATTATCATTCCGCCTTTCGATACTATAAATCCAAGAAATTTTCCTTATTCTACTGCATAGACCGATTTTTTAGGATTGAGTGAAATACCAAACTTGCGACATCGTTCTAACACATCCCTAAGATGAGACAAGTGATCTTTCTTGTTCTTAGAAAAGATAGTGGAATCATCCAGATAGACAAGAACTGGCTGATTGATAAGGCCCTGAAAAGCAATGTCCATTTCCCTCTGGAAAGTGGCTCTGTCATTGATCAATTCGAAAGGCATTCTTCTATAGGCATAGGTGCCCCATGAGGTACGAAAAGTGGTTTTCAGTTGATCTGATGGAGACATAAGGACCTGGTTATACCCTAAGAAACCATCTAATAAGATAGTCTTTCAGAACCAGATACTTGTTGCAAAATTTGTTCCATTGGGGGAATGGGGTAATTGTCTTTATTAGAGGCTTAGTTCAAATTGTGAAAGTCGACACAAAGTCGAATTTACCCATTTTTGTTTCTTACTGGGACTAAATTGGATACCCATTGAGTATGTCGGACTAGAAAAATGATCCTGGTGGTGAGTAATTTATTTAGTTCCTTTTTTACGGTGGGTTCTAATTTCGGATGCATTTTTCTCAATTTTTGTTGAAAACGTTTGGTTTGGGGCTTCATGGGGATTACATGTTGTATTATGTTTGGATCGAAAGTTTTTAGATCATCATACATCCAAGAAAACACATCTTTGAATTCTTTGAACAATTTTATGAATGCAGATCTCTCTTGTTGAGAACACCCTTTTCCCAAATTGATATTTTGATGATTATCTTGTGTTCCTAAATTTACAGTTTCATACAGTAATGAGGAACTATTCATTTTTCAATTGACTACCCCTCTAAACTTGTCATGTAAATCATAATTTTTTTCTAATATAAAAATATATTTGGGGATAGAGTTTACCAGCTCTGATGATACTTCCATGGAATGAGGGTCAGATATTACCGTGAAATCACTAAGGTTTTCATTGTGGGTGCTTTCGTCGATCACCGCATCTTGGAAAGTGTCTTCCAAATGCAGAAAATTGATGATATGTTGATCGTCATCAAACACCTACCAATTTGTGATGTTGTTGGGAATCGATGGCCTAAATAACAATTCAACCGAGAATGTGTTAGGAGAAAGACCCTTAGAAGGAAATAATTTTGAGGCAACATTAGATAACAAATCAACTTCCAAATTACTCAACCTAGGAATGAAATTTATGTTGAAAGTGAGAAATTTATATATTAAGATCTGTACCTCGGTTTGGTAGTTTTTCAGATGAGGTGATAAACAATGAATAGCATTTTTTACCTACTTGACTATGATTTCAGAATCATCGAATACAACCAAGTTTTTCACGTCAAGATCCAATGCCTTCTTTAGTCCCTACATAAGTGCTTCATATTCTGTTGTATTTTTAGTACATTCAAAGTCCAATCGACAAGAAATAAACATTTTATTACCTTTGGGATCGATCAGTACACAACCAATGTCTGCCTCTTCCCAGGATTTAGATCCATCAAATTATAATGACCATATTTCTTCGTCATCAGCAATGTTCGATGTACTTCCCAGAGTTTCCATCTAAGTATAAGCCGATATTTCAGATTGTTGTTCTGAGTCAGTGATAGAAGATATTTCAATGATGAAATTTCCAAATAAAGTATTCATTCACTGTGCCTCAATTATATTCACAGTGGTAGTAAAAGGCTCATTGGGATCATTTAAATCTGTAATAGTGTACTTGAGGTAACGTTCTCTATTTTTTCTGATCTTGTTAAGTTGTCCATTTTCTAGAAGCCACGGATGAGACCATTCCGTGGAAAAATAGCCATGTAACTGCTTTGACCAATCTCTACTAAAAAATCAACCATAAACTTCTGGAATGTCAACAACAATAATGTCAATTACTTGGTGGACCTTAGGGTTGGATGAAAACCTTATTTATACATTCTTAAGTTCACCAATGACCTTGACATTAGTTCGGTCTAACTGAATTATTTTTAAATCGGAAGGATTCACTTCAGCATTAATTTTCTGACACACAGATAGAGGCATTACATTCGATGAGGCATCAAAATCAACCATGCAGTTATGTACATTTATGTTCAAAATTTCGAAAGTTAGCAAAAAAGGAGGTACATTTTTTCGTGATGAGACAGCAGAATTCTACTGATTTTTTATGTTTTTACCTACAATAGTCTTATCTAAATTTTCTACAGTTTTCTCTTATATGTCCCTTTTATCTTGATTTTCAGATGATTTTTTACCGGAGATATCTTTTGTTTTATTTGGGTCACTTTTTTTTTATTTCTTACTGATAGAGTCATTCTTTTTATTTTTTTCAGCTATGCTTTGGAGCATTTTCTGTAGGATAAGAGGGAATTTAAGTAATTCAAAAACTGATATATTTTCCCTTAATTTTTTAAGATCTTCAACCAAATCATATTCCAAAACTGGGGCAACAGGGTTTTGTTTAGCTTCAATTTTTTTTTATTGTTTGGAAACCATATTCCTACTTTTTTCAGGTGGAAGTTTATTTTATACTTTACTTTGAGTGTTATAAGGATGGACAGTTTCAAAATTCGCTTGAAAGATGTTGTCTGACAAATGTCCGAAAACAGGAGGAGATGAGTCCTTCTCATCAAGTGTTTCCTCTTCACCCATGTCGTCTTGATTTTCAAGAAGTACAAAAATAGCATTATCATCCACTTCCAGTATTGCTTGCAAAGTGTATTATAGTCCTTCAAAGTTCATACCTTATGTGGATGGGTTTGGCTGGTTTGGATGAAAAGGTTTCCTAAAAGGTGGCCTAAAACTTCCTTTACTTGTATATGCCTCCTTAGAGGATATTTTTAAGTCTATTACCTGATTGGATAATTTATGGAAAGATTTCTGCAAACTTTCCAAGTCTAATGTTTCTTGTTGATTTTTACTTTGAGGAGGTCTAGTGAGAATTTATATTTTTTTTTTAGAAGTGGAAGTTGTTTCAGCCTCACTATTTGAACTGTCTTTTAAACTCAAAATATCCTTCACGATAAGGATTTCCTCCTCGAAGGCAGTTAATGTGTTCGTTTTGGACCTTTTAACCCATACAGCTATATTGTTATGCAGGGCCTTAGTATAGTATGTAACAGTCAAGTCTTTTGTAGGCATCGAATCTACAGGGATTTTGTTTTTTTATGTAAGGAATCTATGGTTAAAATCCCTAAAATTTTCTTTAGGGTTCATTTTTATACTAGAAAGTTCCATTACGAGGACTTCTCGAGATTTATCATCTCCAAATGTTTCTAGAAAGCAGGTTTCAAACTTGTCCCAATAGACGATGGTTTGAGGTTGTTGCGCAAAATACCAGGTTGAGGCATTCCCCTCAAAAGTGTAGGGGAATAACTTGCACATGATATCCTCATGTTCAACACTCCGGAGCCTAACAACTAACATAAATTTCTTGATGTGGTCCTCAGTTGATTGCTTCGAATCTAGGTCGAATTTGGGTAGCCACTTTTCCGAATGTTTGGGCAATGGGTGTTGGGGTCCAGGTATAGCCACGACATCTTGATCAAGCCAAGGTCTGGTAGGATTATTTTGGTTTTCCATGGGAGGTGGTGGAGTTGAAGGTTGATATCGTTCAGATGAAGAACTGCCTTCATCTGAGGATTCCTCTCTTGAAGAGGGCGGAGAAGAACCAGGTGGGGATGGTGGGAGACCAGATCCCCTAGCACCAAGGATTAGTGCTTTCGAAGGATTGGTGATATTACCACCTAATGTGTTATCGGGCAGACCAGTGTCAAGAGGTTATTCTTGTAGATTGGTGAAATCAAGGGTTTGATTTAGTTGTCTACCAGGTTGTCTGATTCGGGACAAAGCACTTTGAGTTCTCAAAATTGACTAGCAAACAATTTCATGTACATCAATCCCTTGAGGAACTGGTGTCACTGGCTCGACGGGAATGTCCGTAGTAGTTTTCGAGGTAGTAGCTGGGTCAAGTGTAACATTAGGTTCTGAGCGACTATGCGTCACGAAAGAATGATTGTTTGGGGGAGTCCTACGGCCTCCTCATGCCAGCAATGACTTTCAGGCCCTCCTTCTAGTGTCATTTGTTTACGGGCGTTTATGACACATTGTCAATGAGAAGGGAATATTTGGACCAGGATTGTCTATTTAACCCAAGCCGTTTGGAATAATCTACCCTGACGAGTTTTATGGCTCCGTTAGCCAACTAGGATTCTAAAATAACTAAAATATGTGAACTAACTAAAGGTACAATTCTATCAATCGACACATTAATTACAACTACTTAACTAACAGTCATTATGTACAATAGATATATACAATTACAAGGTTTAAGAAAATCCTTGTGAAAATAATTGTTTTAAACTAATGGATCTTAAACAAGATTAAAAATAAACAAAATTGTTCTAGTACTGTAACTGAAAAACTAATAAACAATAAGTGAATACGATTGAAAATAATATAACGATATTGGACAAAGAATTCAACGTTTAAATGATTCAATCATTATTCATTCACAAATCAACAAATTAAACAAATAATAAATTAACTAACCTTGCGATGATTAGCAGTACTAAGCTAGATTTTTCTCTATGTATTTGTATAAGCTCCACTTACCCTATGTCAAGTACAAATCTATGACAAAAGAAAGAATGATATTTCCTGAAAAAACTCAAAGAAGTCTTTTATATTCCGGAATGAATCTATGATGACAAAAAGACAAATGATTTTATATCGTGTGAATTTAAAATGTCCCATAACCAAAAATGAAATAAATTCCAATTCTCAGCAAATGGTGTTACCAGCTACCTAATATTAGATGTAAACTCAAAATTCTTAGAAAGGTGAAAATTCACAGATATCAGCATAACCATAATATAATGAGCCACATCGATAAAAACATAACATGAAAGGTTATATGCATAACAGACTAAAGCTAGTTCGATACAAACAAAATTTCACATCTGTAAATTACATGAGAAACAATGAAAACATTGCACAGTCTACACAAGACGAAATCCAAAGACTAAATTGTATCTCATATACTTTCAAAAAAATAAGTCCGTCATATGGTCCAGGAGGAATTCCCCCTATCACTAGGCAAACAGTGTTATTTAAACTAGTTCCCAATATTTTCCTCATATTATGCAAGATAGATACAGATCTTTTTAAATAAGCTTTTACTAAAACAAAATAACCAAAAAGATAATTATGTTGAAATCTTATAATCCAAAATAGCTACATCATTAAAAATTGTTTTCCAAAAAATGAAAATTACAAATCCATTATATGCCCAACTCTTGACTCATTCCATTAATCATTGCACATTGACCTGTTGTCCACTTGAGACAAAAAACGAAACCTAAATTAGACAAATAATAAAATAAATCAATTTAAGACACAAGCTACAGAATATTCGATTTTGTAGCTAGTCTAAATAAAAGAACAAAATCAAAACATATTTATTTATTATCCAAAAAAAATCAAATCTTGAATTACAAGAACATTATTTACCAATTATAAATTTGAAAGAGAAACATCAGACAAATCTGAGTTTATAATAGCATTGAAACCGGTGGAGTTTTTAATAACCATATTTCCTGATCTCTTGAAACGCTTGTTGGCTCTGTGTGAATTCAATCAAATGCAAGCTCTAAGATCATCATTTTTCCTTTCAAGAAATGAATTTTGAGTAATCACTTGATTTAACTGTGCCTATAGGTAAGGAATATCTCCATAGTATCTTTCGACCCAGTCAAAACAATTCTCACAATACACCTGTTCTAAATTTGATAATGGACGAGTCTGATCTGTAGTGGGAAATTTTCCTTATTCCATGATCTTTTTGAGATCATATTGAATACCGGAGAAACCTTGTTGTTCCTTTAATAAAAGAGGAAAATTCAATACGAAATCACATTGGGGTGCATCAGTGCCGGTATCATCAACAGAAATCCAATCATCGACATCAATAATAGGGATAGTTTTTTCACGATTGTGATGTCGATTCCTCAGCATTCTGGAAAGGAGTCGACCGGATATTTTGTTCTTAAAATCAATATCGGGAACCCTCTGTGTTTTAATTCTACCATGTTTATTTGTTTTAATCTCATTCAAAACAACCACATCTTTCC
>JASDQU010586325.1:50016-73046 GCA_032191745.1 Picea mariana | reverse complement strand
CATGGTTTATTCATTATTTATGAAATTTCTAAACATGTCTACACTATTCCAGTTACTAGCGCGATTTACCAGCTCGATTTGAAACATTTTCCCAGCTAATTTATCCCGGGTAATTTTAAAATTTTTCTTTTTCCTTCATTTTATTTTAAAAATTGAATCGTCAAAATTAGATAAAATTAAAAGGCACCTTACAGTAGAAGATGTTGACTTAAATGATAGAGACACATATGTATTTGACCCTGTGTTATCATATGATCTATTTGAATTACATCAACTAACTATGCAACACTTTAGAGAACTCATTGATCATTATCTGACCTTGCCAAATACATAGTGCCCCAAACTTATAATTTTCCTAAGTTTTTTCCCTAGTGTTCTTCCCATTATATTTCTTCTTAGAGGTCCGTTGCATCCAAAGATGGCTCCATCCTTTTTGTTATAAATTCTCAGTATGTTCATGAAATGTTTAAATTGTCTCAAAACCCTGAAAATGAAACATCAAACAAAAAAAATTCTTGATGATGTTTCATAGAATTAACACTCTAAGACATAATTGTTTTATTGGAGTTATATTTGTGCAAAGTTGTTAATGTTCATGAAGAAAACGTTAATATCAAGATTGTCATATTCCCTAAAATGTTTGGGCATATCATAACAATGGTAAATTCAATCTTAAGGAACAATGATGATAAACATGTGAATGAATACATTTTAGGATTTTTGGCTTCTATTTGTCCACCCACACTAAAACCCTTTGTCAAATTTAATTATGCCCAATTTTTGGCCGATAACATTCACTTCCAATTATCTGAATTTGAAGCTAGTAGGTATATTAGATACCAATATGATTTGGTATATTTTTTCTGTTTACCCAAGCTGCCAAATTTTCACAATTCGAATTGAAGAGTGAAGATGAAAAGGGAAACCCATCTTTAGTCATTCATTGGACTCCTTTGATTAGGAAAAAGGTTCAGAACACAGGGTTTCAAAATATATCAACTAGATCATGTCAAAAGCCTTTGAGATTATTCATGGTGAGGTTCCTCCCAAGATTTTTCCACAATGCAAAAAACTTTTATAGTTGAGTCATGTTAAACGAGTTGGGGATTGGAATATGCTTGAGAATCACACAAAAATCAGGGTTTATGGTGCTGAAATCAAGCCTTTTCTTTCACCTAGGTTCTTAAAACCTATAAATTTTCCCTGGAGTTCATAAGACAAAGACTTAACTCTAACCATATTCATTTTGTATCAAAGATGCATAAATCTAGCTTTAAATTAAAGAAATAAGTAGAACCTTTTATTGCCAATAACAGGACAGCCTTGCAAGATGTTGAAAATATTCTTCAGGACATGGGGTTCCAACAGGGTGAAGTGTGGATCTATGATCATCACTCCATCGTTTCAACAAGAAGGATGAAATTAGGGCCAGTTCCCTATCTCCATCGATCAAGGCCATAACTGGAGCTACTAGCAAATCAAGATAGTCGAGAGGATGTGAAGAGGATCTTGTTGATTCAAGAACTAGTTTCAGATCAACCTTCACATTCACCTATAACAAAGACTCCACAAAAATTTGAAAAAACTTATAAGAGGAAGGTTACTGGATCATCTTAGAAAATCACAGAGACATATAAGGAAAAGGAAACTAAAAAGCAGAAAGTAGAAGAATTTGAAGAAATAAAGGATCAAATGTCACAGGATGAGCTATAATTATCAACAAATCAACCTCCAATTTTCATTTAAGTATCATAATCAACAAATGCACCAACTTCAACAAGTTAGGATAGATAAGGAACATTGGAATCTGATCATCCCAAGCATGTTGACTATTTCCATCAGTTCATGGATATTAAGAAGAAGGGTGTTAAGGTTAAGCAAGCTGTTTTTCCCAATATTTGTGATCTAGGGTAATCCCAAACCAGGTTATTGTCTGCTATGTATTATCAAAGAGGTTAGTTAAATCTAGTTGCATTGGAGGCAGACAAGCAAAATAACCCGTCTTCAGATACTTATAAAGTGACCAATATTTATCTTGATTTGGATGCATCAATCCCATTGATAAGACCGATCTACATTGGCAAACTGGAGAAATGATCAACAAGTATATTATGATTACCTCTCTTGGAATAAAAATATTGTAGACGAAAAATGATGAAATTTTAAACCAATTGAAGCACAAAAAGTTGGCCAACAGAACTAAGCAAATGAGATTGGAGGAGATCGAACAATGGTTTATTGATTTGGGAGAAAATCCACATGATGTAGCATCAATACAAGATCTAATGAAAACAAAGGACACTGAAATACATGTATTGAAAAAAAATCTCAAAATACCTGGGTTGATCATGTACAAACACCATAACTGCAAAGGATACAACAAGAAAAAGATCAACTGCTAAGGAAAATTGTACAGATGAAGGATTAGATGGAAATATATGAAATGCAGATTGAAGCCCTAAATAAAGGATCTTCTTCTTCCCAACCTACAGGGCCAACAAACCCATCATAGGAGTTAGCCAAATATTTATCAGAGATCAACATAAAAGGAGTTGAGATTGAGAAGCTGAAGAAATCAGTCTCAACATGAGATCAAAGTCTTCAAAGAAAAATTTAAGGACAAGGACAAAACTATTGAGCAATATGAGAAGATAAAAGTCAAATTGCAGGGAGAGGTAGAACAACTAAAAGAAAATATTATTGGTAGACCATACCTTATAGGTGCTATACACCTTATATGGGATCATATCATTACATATGTGACCAAGATGTGGGATTATTTTAAATTGGTTGAAGAAGAGAATATCTTGACAAATGAGGTAGACATAGTCATACAATAGGCATTTCTGAAGTTAGGAAACGGACCCTAGGTAGCCACCAAGATTATAAATTTCCTCAATTCCATGTCCAAAGAAGAGTTAAGGAAAAGATTGGTGAAGAACAAAACCACCATGGTTATGGAAGCATAAAACATTTTTACCAAAAGGAGTTTAATTCAACAAGGTCAAAATAAATGTATCATAGTTAAAAGGAATCTCAAACTCTTTTTAAATAAGTTTGATAGGCTAATTCAAATGAGATTTCCTAATATATGGAGTAAAAGGGGGGGCATCTTGAATTTTGAAAGCTACACGAAAGATTTATTTAAAGTCAAGGAGCATGATGAAAAGTTCAAGGAAGTAACTGGGTCAATCAGAGGTCAAACAATTGTTGATAGTCTAATTGATGACTTTTATTTACTATGGAAAATCAAACAATTGTTTTTGAATGCTCCAAATTATGACAAGTACACTGAGCTAGATATTGTTAGAAATAATAGGTGTGCTCGTTTAACCATAGACAATATAGCAATATTGTCACCCCACCATAGGCTGAAGCCACTCCGAGCACCTTAACCTTGACATAGAATAATTCCGGAAGCAAACCCTAGCCTAATAGCCAATCAAGGTAGTGTATCACTCTCCAGAGTTAACATACCAAGCAAAAAGTCCAAACCATAACCAAGAGAGAGTCCAAGATTGAAACCAAAATTACAAGTTGCAATAGTTGCTATAGCTACTCTCCAGACTTGTGCACAACTAAATTTCTGTAGTTGTGAGTTATGTGTGTCCAATGAGCTCTGGCGTCCTGTATTTATACTGCTCCTCCTTAGTTGTCTAGGCTGGCTTCTCATTCTGGAGGCTAAAAACTCAATATTAAATATTTACTTTAGCTGACTTGTCTTCTAGGGTTATGTCCAATGATTTAGGGTTTCTTATTGCTTCCCAGAATATTCTATTCTTGTCAGGGTTACACGTGGAGGTTAATACCTCCCACAACTACCATAATATCAACACTCCCTCCTAGCTAGGGAGGTATTGAAAGAAATGGTATTGAGCACAAACATACCATTCAACCGATAGCATCATCATAGTCATATAAGCTATCTCATGATTAGATCACAAGCACCATCATCACTATCAATATCATCTGATAGCATCAACTACATTATCTAAGAATAACTATTCCAACAGATGTTGGAAGCCACGCCATGGGCTACAAGGACTATTATTCTAATCCAGACATATGTCCTAGAAGAATAAATGTCCGAGACCGTTTTCCATTTGGAGAATGTCTGTCCATCAACACATTGAGTATCCATCTAGCTGATAATCATTTTCAACACTACTGATAGTCTACATGGCAATCATAACAATGTCATTTAATAGAACACAACTGTGTCTATCCATAATAGTACACAACTACTATCTAGTGGTACACAACCACACCAAGTAGCACACAACTACTTAATCAATGACACATAGTCACAACCAGTGGAACACATCCACCACAGTAGCATACATCTATTTTCCAGAGACATACAGTCTCCATAGCAATCATATCATCTAATATCAACTTGCATAAAACAATATCATGATATAAACTGAGTCATCTGGGCCATTCTTCCACTCACATCTGTGAGATCTGGAAGAGAATCTGCCCTCAGAGTGTAAAACATCAGCCATGGGCTATCTGGACTATTCTTCTCAAGCATAGAAGAATAATTGCCCCTGATTTTTGAGCTTGGACCATTCACCTAACTGGGACATTCCTTTGACACTATTCATAGTGCAACCTAGAGAGAATGAGTTTGCCCTAGGGAATGCATGTCCCTGAGTTATGAACCTGGACCATTCACCTAAATGGGCCATTCCTCTGGCACTAATCATAGTGCAACCTGGATATAATGAGTCTGCCCTAGGGAATGAATATCCAGACCATTTCCTAATGGAAATGAATTTCCTGCACCAACCTCCAAAACATACCATTCTTCAAAACTGCTCACAACTATGAACTTCGAAAGAATGAATACCCGACGAGGTGAACCATTCTACTTGACCACTACTCAAAGTCATTGACAAGAAGAATGACTGTCCTAGACCAATCCCCCACACTGGCCACAAGGGGAATCACTGTCTATGGTACATCAACAATCTATCGAACCATTTTCATTACAAAAATGACTGTCCGATCTGTACCATTTTCCAAACTGGAAATGCCTGTCCATCAAAAATCTCAAACCACTTTCCGAACTGGAAAGGAACTACTCATCCTAGACCATTTTTCAAATTGAAAAACAACTGTCCATAAATCAATAACACATCAGTACTCCCTCCCAACCTAGGAGTAATCTCTTCCTTTTTCAATAAGGAAGTCATCTCCACGAGCCCCAACTTGTTTCTTAAGTACACAAACTTTTTCATATTGGACACAGGATTTACCAAAATGTCTGCTATCTGCTCATCTGTGGAGATATATTGGAGAACCAATTCTCTTTTCTGGACTTCATCATGGAGAATGTAATGCTTGATCTCAATGTACTTCGGTCTATCATGGAACATTGGTTTTCTCTGAAGGCTTTATATAGCTCTGATCATTATAATATATCATGGTCAAATTCAACACTTTTGTTTCCTTCTAGATCATAACATCGTGGCAAGACTCAAACTAAAACATATCCAAGTAGCACTTCTTCTTTCATGATGACAGTTTTCCATGGATTGGCATTCCATCATCCCATACTTCTGAGTAACTGTTTTGATACACTATCTCTATCATAGAAAGTTTTCACCATGCTTTTGCTGTATATGAGATACTCTGCATCAAGTTTTTTGAATCCATACAAGGTCTTCTTATATTTGCATACATGGGTCTCTTTTTGGTATAAACTCCTTTCTCACTTGATTTATTGGGAAGAACAGTCTTTTACATGTAAATTCCAATCCATGGATACTACAAGCGGTATATTTGGAACACGTTGTTGTCATAGTCTTCTCCCACCTTCTGAAAGAACCTATGAATCTTGCAATGCTTCCATTCATAAGTATTTTTCACACTGTTATTTATCATAACTTCCATTTCTTCTGCTCGATTTATTCTTAGTGATTTCAAACCAAGCTGGTAGTCTTTGTGATTTTCGGTATAATAACTGGTTGTTCTGGCTTTTTCTTTCTCTCTTGGAATCTTCATGTTCTTCCTCATGTTTCTCTTTAGCTCTTGGGTCCATGGAGTCTTCTATAGATTCCATGCCCTAAATATTCCAAATTCTTCCTTTCATCATAGGATCATGGATGTAGATGGACAACCAAGGATAGTTTAAGGCTTCTTTTTGAAGAAGACTTCTTCTAAAGTCAAATTGAACACATGCTGCTTTTCATGGCTGCTACTTTCAATGGGAACATGAATAGATACTTCATAATCCTCAATGGATAATATTATTTAGGATTAGCTCCCTCCTAATCCTTGCTTCATGCATGAATGCATGCTCTTCTTTTGGAATTTTGTAATCATCTCCCTCCATCTAAGATAGTCCAAGCTTCCGTCTACATTCTTATTGCCTTCTGCAAGGTGTCACAAGTCTTTTTCTAATTTCCTCTGTTTTGACTTCTTCTGGGTCTCTTCAGGTTTGATTAAAATTTTGGCTTATTTGGTAGTTGTTACTTATATAATGTCTTCCACAAGAATTGTTATCAAATATTGTCAACATACTTCATCTTTTCATGTGTATTGCTTGACTTGTAGTCATTGTAATCACAATCCTGATCCTTTTATTCTTCCATAGGTATTGTTTCTCTTGAACATATTTTCTTCTAAGAAATAGATATACATGATATGTATGAGAACCATGTAAACATGATATATACAAGGGATTTGAAGAATATTGTTACCTTGACTTAGAAGAAGAAGTCCGTTTTATCCTGGTTGACTTTCTTTGAGGGTTCCCTCTCTTTGACAACTATTGCTTCGTCTCTTTACTTTCTTTTCTTTAACTCAGGACAATGGTTCCTGTAGTGACCATATTTTTGACAGTTGAAGCATTGTATCTTTGACATATCCTTTTCTTGATTTGGTTTCTTCCTTGAGCCAAACTTCTTCTTATTCCTGAAATTATTGAACTTTGTTGTGAAAGCTTGATCATCGTATTTCTCTTGGGATTTCTCTTTTGCGTTAATCCTTGATTCTTCTTGTGCACAACAAGTCCAAAGTTATTCAAATGTGGCATACTCCTTTCTTGTGTTCATGCTTGTGGAAAATGCATCCCATGTCTTGGGAAAACCATTGAGTACTATATTTACTAGTTTCTTCCCTGAAATGATTTCTTCAATAGCTTGTAGTTGATCTCTTAACTGAGAGATTCTCACAAGGTATGATGTTATGTTGTCATCAACATTCATTTTCATGTTACAGAGCTCATTCTTCAGACTCATTACTTGTCCAATGTTTCTGACTGAGAAGAGGTTAGTTAGGGCATCGTGCATCTTCTTAGATGAGTCAAGATGAGAGATGTAGGGTATCAAGTGGTATTTTACATAGTCCACTATGATACTCATGGCATTGATATCATTGTCTTTGAACTTCTCCATAACTGCAACATTCTGAGGTTCCTTCTCTTTTCCTTCTTCAAACTATGGTTCCATGATATTTCCTTTCACGATATCGAACACTTTATTCTTGGCAAGGATTATATCAATCCTTGTCTTCCATGCTATGAAGTTAGAATCCCCTTCTAACTTGTTTTCTGACTTCATAGAGTAGGTCATGACTTCTTTGACTTTGACCAAAAAATCAAACTTGACGTCTTAGCTTGCTGAGAGTACTAGGAGGTGCACTAGGTTAGGGCACACTAGGATATCCCAAAATTAGGTTAATCGCTTCACTTAAGGTGCCTCAACAAGAGGGTTAAGGTTTCATTGCTGCAACAAAAACTTTGACTGCAACTGCAATTATGACTGACAAAATCCTCCCAATATATCTTCCACTGGTTAGACTGTCTGGAGATAGTGTGGGCCCATAACCTGTTAGAAATAATAGGTGTTCTCGTTTAACCATAGAAAATATAACAATATTGTCACCCAACCATAGGCCGAAGCCACCCCTGAGCACCTTAACCTTGACAAAGAATAATTCCGGAAGAAAACCCTAGGCCTAATAGCAGATCAAGGTAGCGTATCACTCTCAAGAGTTAGCATAGCATACCAAGAAGAAAGTCCAAACCATAACCAAGAGAGAGTCCAAGACTGAAACAAAATTACAAGTTGCAGTAGCTGCAACAACAACTTCTCTCCAGACTTGCGCACAACTAAATTTCTGCAGTTGTGAGCTGTGTGTGTCAAATGAGCTTTGGCCTCCAGTATTTATACTGCTCCTCCTTAGTTGTCTGGGCTGACTTCTCATTTTGGAGGATAAAAACTCAATATTAAATATTTCCTTTAACCGACTTGTCTTCTAGGGTTATGTCCAATGCTTTAGGGTTTCTTCTTGCTTCCTAGAATATTCTATTCTTGTTAGGGTTATGTGGAGGTTAATACCTCCCACAGCTACCATAATATCAACGGATATTGCATACAAAAATATGATATCTTATCAATACCCTTCAAGCAAGGATTGACAACTTCTAATTCAGTTAATTCAAGAGTGAGTCATCATTTAAGGAGAATCAAGATAAGAGTTCTCATAATATTTTTCCTTATTCATACCTATTCAAGGTTGTCATTGTAAAGATAATTCTTTTTGTTATGATATCCAAGGTTGAAAAATAGCTTAATATAACCACTTTTGGTTGTATTTTTTTTGTATAAAAGAAATAAAACTCGATGTAAAGAGGGCTTTTTTTGAAGGAAAATATGAGATTTTAATAAAAAGACTTCATTTCCAGATTCGAGTTGGATTTTTGATTTCATATTTTAACTTATGTTTTCTGAGTTTCTCATATAATTTATGTGTCTATAATATTTCTTGCAAGATGTATATGGTATTGTAAATTGTGAAAACTTGGTACGACCACCACTGCAACAATTGCAAAGGAGTCAATTAAAATTCAAAGATTTCTTCAAATTATACTGCAAGTGTAATTTAGATCTGTGTTTTTTTTAGGTTTATCCTTGTGAATAGTAATGCAATTTTCATTTTTGTTCAATTAGTATTACTGGTAAATCATATACAAATTACTATAATTTTCGTTGATTGAAAATAAAGAAATAATTATTCATTAGAATCCATTGTGATATTTTGAATCCCTTGTTCTTGAAATCTCCTCTCATCATTCATTCATATTTAAATAAATTTCAAAATAACGAAATCAATAGCATTAAGTTTGGAAATTTAGTTTATTCAAGCTGACTAGTTAAAACCTAAGCAAACAGGACAACATTTCATTTATAAACAAAAAAATAAAATCAAAACTCAATATATCAAGAGTTAATGGATGCCTTGGAATAGTTTCCTAGCCAAAAACATTTGAAGGACTACAATATTCTTTGGCACCGTTGCTGGGGACTGAATTAAGAAAACTTTCATTTTCCCTAGGTAGAACGATTAAAAAAACCTATTCCTTACTAGTGAAAAAGAGATAGGTCGGATAAAATATTTCACCTGGAGACATCACGTTTTTAATCCTGGCATATAGAAGGAAAAACACTAGAAAAAACCGAGATCCAAAGAAAACTACACCATTATCAGATCCAAACAAATTATTCTCTAAAATGAATCTTCATCAAAGGAAAATTTCACCTTCTTTAGGTAAACCGTCTTCTTCAAGTAATCCTAAATTGAAAGACAAAATCCTAGAGGTTTCTTTAAATGAATCATCTTCTATTTATGATATAAAGAAAATTATTTAATTAATCCAAAATTATCTATTAAGGTTTCTCCTATAAATTCCCCAAGGGTTTCTCCTAAACATTTTTCTACAATTTCTCCAAAGATTTCTCTTTGGAATTCTCTTGAGGTTTCTCTTGTAACTTCTCCAAAACCTTGTCTTTCAGTTTATCTTAAATATTCTCCAGTTATTTCTCCATTAAATTCCCAAAAGTTCCCTTTGAAGAAGAAGAGTCTTTCAAAAACTTTTTCAACCCACTTACTCTAGAAAATTCTAGGTTATTACTAGAACATCTAATGGCTAGTAATATCCCTCAACAATAACAAATAAAGCATCTACAAGGTATGCTCCTTTAAATATTCCTAGAAATAAAATTTTCCAGATAACTATATTAAATTATTACCTAATTTTAATGGGGAAGATGAGATAACAACTTTAGAGCATTTAGAAACCTTTGATCATTTTACTGATAAAATTCAACTCGAGCATGAAGATGTTCATATGAGAATATTCGTTCAAACTTTTGAAGGGGAGGTGAGGACATGGTTTAAGGGATTACTCCCTAATTCCATAGATTAATTGGATGGCTTAGAATCTATTTTTCTTAGGAAATGGGGGCATACAAATGATCATTTATATTATTTGACTGATTTTGGAAGCTTAAGAAATAAAACTAATGAAACGGTTTCATACTTTATCAAAAGGTTTAACAAACTTTATCATAAAATTCCAACAGATGTTAAACCATCTCAAACAGTTGCAAAAGTAACTTTTGCTGTCTCTTTTGTTCCAGACTTTGCTTTATTACTTAGGGAAAGGAGAGATGCTACTTTAGCTGATATGCAAGATGATATTGTTGATATTGAATCCAATATGATTGCTTTAGGAAAAACTAGGGTTAAAATTGATTCTAGAGATCGAGAGAAAATAAAACAAAAAGAACAAGTTGGTTCATCTTGATCAAATAAAGGTAATCAAGAAGAAATACATATCTATTAAACTGGCAAGAATGGAAACTGAAAGGAGCAGGCCCGATAATAGAAATCCAAAATAATTTGTAAGGCCTTTTAATCCTCCTCATGTTTTACAAAGAGAAAAAAAGAATGGAAGATCAACCAATACACACATCTTTAAAAAGTGAGAATATGGTTGATAAATTTGTTGAGGAAGAATTTGAAGAACTCGATGACGAAATGAATATTATGGAGGGTGATACTTTTTATGTACGTATGACACAGTATGTATGTGGAAAATATTTAAGTTTCAATCAATACTTTGATAAATATAATAATAATAATAAGACTGATATATCATAATCTCGGTACAAAATTTTCTCATATGCCTTACAAGCTGAACTTCATAAAAAATATGATCTTAGAACTAGAGGAAATGGAAATAAGACAAATAATCAAATTCAATATGAAAAAGTTCAAAATAAAGATAAATCAAAAGAGGTGTCGACTTTGAAACAAAAAATGACAATCAAGCAGTTAAAAACCAGATGCAAAAATAAGGAAAACTTGGAGACACGTACTGCATTCAATTTAGAAAAGGAATTGAATAAAATCATAATTATTGTTCCCTTACTAGAACTTGTTAAAAATCCTATCTATCAAAAGCAAGTCCTGAAAATTATTCATTGCTTGAATACAATAACACAACTTGATACTTTGAATTTACATGATGAAAGGCCTATTGTCATGTTTGGTCCTAACATTGAAGACATAGGAGATGCAATATCTCCCTTTTATATTACTTTGACTATTCATGAACATCTGATAGATAAATGTATACTTGATTCACGTGCTTCTCATAACTTAGTGCCTAAAATAATCATGGGAAAGCTGGGATTAGAAATCAAAAGACCTTGCCATGATCTTTACTCCTTTGATTCAAGGAAAGTTAAACATTTAGGAATGATCAATTATCTTGTAGTTAATTTAGCCCAAATCCATGTAAAAAGCATTATGATGGATATGTTTGTGGAAGATGTTCCTATGAATTATGGAATGCTTTTATTAAGTCTTGGGGAAACAAATTAGGTGGCACATTGCAAATGGACATGACTTATACTACTGTCC
Source organism: Picea mariana (assembly GCA_032191745.1). Lineage (NCBI taxonomy): Eukaryota > Viridiplantae > Streptophyta > Pinopsida > Pinales > Pinaceae > Picea > Picea mariana. Next base: position 61,328 of record JASDQU010586325.1, on the reverse strand, counting down.
CAGTTTTTGGTGGATAAGCTAGGAGACTTTATAGGGAAACTAAACTTGCATACACAGTTAGTGATCCCAAAAATCCCAATAATTATCTTGTATACTCAAAAGATCAATATTTGGGATGTTTCAATCTATTTGTAAATAATGAATTAAAAGATTGTATAGAATTTGTAAATACCCTTTTTTGTAAAATTGATGATTTCAAAAATGGAATGTGGAAAATATATTTTGATGGAGCTTCATCCTAGGAAGGTGCATGAGTTGGTGTTCTCTTTATTTCACCTTCTGGGAAATCGACATCATACTCTTTCAAGTTATAGTTTGAGACCGATTCCATGAATAATGTCTGTGAATATGAAGCTCTTATTTTGGGTTTAGAAACAACTAGAAAATTGAAGATTGTGAATCTCATAGATTATGGAGATGCCAAGTTTATCGCTAAACAAATTATACAAATTTATCAAGCGAAACATTCGAGGATGATGGTTTATAGAAATTCGGGTTGGGATTTAATTGATAATTTTTTTGTGACATTCAATATCCATGCAATTCCTAGACATGAAAATCAACAAGCTGATTCACTACCAATGGAATCAAGCACATTCAGACCCCCTGATGTTCCAAAACTTAAATATGAGTTGGAGATGACGTATAAACCTTCAAACCTTGATGATGTTAAACATTGACATGTGTTTGAAGATGATCAACATATTAAGAATTTTTTGGAAATGGTTGATGAATTATTTGCAACACATATTGATCAAGAAAAAGAGAATGATAATGATCATCTTAATGAAAATTATAATTCTGATTTTAAATTGAAAAATATAATTGCTAATCATAGGATGATGGTATTAAGAAACAATCAAATTCAAAAAGGATTAGTACCTCTAGGAAAATTATTTGATAAATATGATATTTTTGCCAAACCTTTTGTTCATCCTCAGATTGAAGAGGTAGAATATTGTAACATTGATATTGATCAAGAACCAAAGAATGTGAATCTTTCAAAACTTCTTCCTATTGACATGAAACATAGGTATGCTGATTTATTTAAATATTTTATTGAATTTTTTGCATGGACTTGTGAAGATTTGAAAATTTATGACACCAATATAATTCAACATAGGATTCCACTCAAAGTGGGATTTAAGCCATTTAGAAAAAAATTAAGACAAGTAAATCCTATTCTTCTTCTGGTAATTGAAAAGGAACTAAATAAATTAATTGATGCAAAAATAATAGTTCCTCTTAAATATTCAGCTTGGGTTGCAAATTTAGTGTCCATTAGAAAGAAAAATGGTGAAATTAGATTGTGTGTTGATTTTAGGAATCTAAACAAATCTTCGTTAAAATACAACTACCCATTGCCAAAAATTGACACTATTTTACAAAAGGTAGTTGGATCTAATCATATTTCTATGATTGATGGTTTCTTAGGTTACAACCAAATTGTAGTACATGAAAAAGATAAAGAACCGACTTGCATTTACAACACCATGGGGAACTTTTATGTATGATAAAATGGACTTTGGTTGAATGATTGCATGTGCAACCTTTCAGAGGGCCATGGATATAACCTTTGTTGGAGAAAGAGATAAATTTATTGTTATTTATTTAGATGACTTGACTGTTTTTTCAAATTCAGATGAAGATCATTTAAATCATCTTAGACAAACTTTTATAAAGTGCAAAAAATATGGTTTATCATTGAATCCTAAAAAATCACATTTTTACACATAGGATGGGAAATTGCTAGGCCATATTGCCTCAAAATATGGTGTGAAAATTGATCCTCAGAGAGTTGAAGAAATCAAAGTCATAAACTTACCAAGAAACAAAAAAGAAATTTAGTCATTTTTGGGAATTTTTTTTTAAGAAGATTTGTCCCTAACTTTGCTAAAGTTGTGAAAGATTTGATAAAGATGCCAAAGAAATACAATGAATTCAAATGGTATTCAAAAGCAATATTTTCATTTGAACAAATTAAGAAGGCATTTGGAGAAGCACCAGTTTTGGTAAGCTTAGATTATTCAAAAGATTTTCTTATTTTTTCCTTTTCTTATGAAAATACTATTGTTGCTGTTATTTTACAAGAGAATGATGAAAATCATGAACAACCTATTGCATTCTTTAGAAAAAGTTTAAGAGATTCATAACTCAAATATAATATTCTTGAGAAACAAGCATATGCATTAGTAAAATATTTGAAATATTTTTAGAGCCTATGTCTTGCATTCCAAAATAATTGCATATGTGCCTAGTAACATTGTTAAGGACATTCTGAATCAGCCTGATAGTGATGGAAGGAGAGACAAGTGGATATAAAAAATTCAAGAATATGACCTTGAAATAAAGCCCACAAAATTAGTTAAAGGACAAGGTTTGGAAAAACTATTGGTATAATCGAATTGCAGGGATCTTGGAATAAATCTTGTGTTTGAAACAACATAATATATTTCAACAGAGTTAGAGGAGACAGAGTCACACCAGCCTCTCAAAATGGTACAAGAAAAATTGTCTTTATCCCCTTGGTATAAGTACATAGTTTCATATTTGCAAACTCTTGAGTTCCCATCTCATTTAAATTGCAAGCAATCAAGCATTGCATAATATATGAAAAGATTTATTAAAAATATCCCTTAGGCATTCTATTGAACTGCATTGTTGAAGAGGAAACTAAAGGAATCATAAATGAGTTTCACAAAGGTGTATGTGGAGGAAATCATGCTTGGAGAGATACAACTTATAAAATTTTAAGAGCAGGTTATTATTGGCCAAAATTATTTTCAGAAGTAAACACAAAGGTAAGTTCTTTTAAAGAATGCCAAATTTTTGATGGTAAACAAATATTACCATCATTACTATTGATGTTTGAATCGGTTAAGATAGAAACAACAACCTCACGAGGATATGAATCTCCTTACGTTTTTATAGAGGTGGTACTCCTTTTTGGATGAAAGAAAATTCATGAATGGCTTGGATTGGGGAGAATGCTAAATAGCAAACCCAGATCTTTGTTGCTTTTATTTATTTGTCAAAATGGTTCTTAATAACATGATTTGACCTTTATGTGCAACAAATTACTTCTCAACAATTAAAATATTGAAGGGAGGCTTCAATATCATAATATATACATACTCAACACCATTTATACAACCCTCTAAATAACATACAAATAAAGGATAAATCCATATATTCTCACAAGAAAATGGAGAGAATAGTTTTGATAATCTCAAAGAACTTTAAAAGAGTTCTACATTTAATATTGAAAATAATTTGATAGGAAAACTCAAAAAATATCACATTCAGAAATCCCAAGATTTGAGAAATCATTAGAGCAATGCCACGAAATAGTTCTCTGTGGAGTTTTATTCATGAAAGATATTCAACAATACACAAAATCTATTTAGCAATCACATACATGTCTCTAAATACTCCATGGTCATATAAGAAAAGTCTTGGAAGATTTCAAGAGAAACACTCAAGAACACAACCTTATGTTCAGTTAAAAAATATGAACAAAAATCCTTGAGAAATTGGTGTAGAAGAAGAAGAAGATTGCAGAAGATGGAGATATCTAGTTTTTGATCAAAGGCTTGGCTTCCTGTTGATGGCTGGAGCCTTCTGTTATGATAATGGAACCTTCTCTATCACTTTGATGAATCCCTTTCTTGCTTTTTAAAATTGTCTCTTCTAGCTTCTTGAGTGGTTGGGGATTTCTCTTTCTTGGACTAATCACTTTAATTAATGCCTCATTAAAGTCTCATTATGAATTTGTATCATTTACATCCGTATCTTATAATTGGCCTTTTTGTATTTAATAAAAGTTTTAAAATAAATGTTTATTTTGAAAATTTTAATTAGCTGCCCCCTTTTTTAAAGTGGACTATGTTTTGATTTTTCGAGAAAACTATTTGTCTTTTAATCCATTTAAACCACTTTAGATGTAAAATAAATCATATTATCTTTCCAACGAGTCCTCCTGGGTGATATTTCAATTTTTGTATCTCAATATATGAGCTCGTGAAGCCGAGGTTCCAAACAAATTTATCAGTAAACCATGAAAAATTAGTTGATTATGTTGATTATTTGGGTAAATTATTTTCACAATAATTTTTTTTATAGAATGATTCAGACCGTGAAATTAAGAGGCCGTTGAGGAAACATATCCAAGTAGCTGTGATAAAAATTTCAGCTTGTGGGTTTTTGTATTTTTGGAGTTACACTTCGTGGAAAATAGGGTTTGTGGCTAGTCCTGAAACTAGTCTAAAACATGTGTTTTGGGTAAAAACGTCATAACTTCTTCATAACAGATTCAAATTCCATACAACCAAATGTATTGGTTAGAGTACATTGTTTAGTATTTGGTGTACCATTTTCAGATCATACAACAAATATTCCGTGTGGGGCACTCTCTACAAGTTCACTCTCTAGAATACGCCAAAATTCAATAAGGTATGCCATTTTTTCTATAACGCCTTTTCTGAGAGGTTCCAAGTAGTGAAACCTAGAGGAATTGCATAAGAGACACTTAAGAACATTGTGTAAAATTTTCATATATTTATTCATTACAGGTACAAAGTTATGATTATTTCAAGTTAGGGTTGTTGACTAATACAAAATTAGTCATGTGAGACTAAAGTAAAGTTTGATGAAAATGCTAGTCTCTTGTTGTTAAATTTAAGGAAGGTTTGCAGGTATATGATCATATATACCAAGTATATTACAGATTTACAAATCATATTTGGATGATGAAATTGATGAGGGATTTTGGTTGAGATACATGTTGGGTACATGGTTGAGACAAGTAGTTGATGAGTTGGCACATACATGAGGTGTATAGTTGATGATGTTTGTACATCTTGATGAGTTATAGTTTATGTGTATTTTATGCATGATTGGTACATATTTGGTGCATGGTTGATTCACTCATTGATGGTACAAGTTGAGGGACAGGTTGGTGCATGGTTGATGCGCTTGTTTATGGTACATGTCGTTTGGACATGTTATTTGTACAGGTTTGGTGCATGGTTGATGCATTTGTTTCTGGCATAGGTTGAGGTACAGGTTGATGTATGGTACATGTTGGTATAGGTTGATTGGTACATGTTTACAATAGTATATCTCACAATTATAGTGTGACAGTGGTTCCATCATTCTACTTCTATGTCAGGGTGGTTGGACGGGGCAAGGACATGTGGTTGTAGCTAAAGAACATAGGGGGTTGTAGCCTCCTTCTGGTTGTAGCCATAACTACAACCCCCCAATTCTATGGCTACAACCAGAAGGAGGCTACAACCCCCTATGTTCTTCAGCTACAACCGAAAGGTGTCTACAACCACATGTCCTTTCCCTGTCCAACTGCCCAGACATAGAAGTAGAATGATGAAATCACTATAACGTTATCACTATGAGATATACTATTGTAAACCTGTACCAATCAACCAATACCAACATGTACCATACATCAACCTGTACCTCAACCTGTACCAGAAACAAATGCATCAACCATGCACCAAACCTGTACAAATAACCTGTCCAAACGACCTGTACCATAAACAAGTGCATCAACCATGCACCAACCTGTACCATCAATGAGTGAATCAACCATGCACAAAATATGTACCAATAATGCATCAAATACACATAAACTATGACTCATCAATATGTACAAACATCATCAACTATACACCTCATGTATGTGCCAACTCATCAACTACTTGTCTCAACCATGTACCCAACATGTATCTCAACCCAAAACCCTCATCAATTTCATCATCCAAATATGATTCATAACTCTGTAATATACCTGGTATATATGATCACATACCTACAAACCTTCCTTAAATTTCACAATAAGAGACTATCATTTTCATCAAACTTTACTTTAGTCTCACATGACTAATTTTGGATTAGTCAACAACCCTAACTTGAAATAATAATAAATATGTACCTGTAATGAATAAATATATGAAAATGGTACACAATGTTCTTCAGTGTCTTTTATGCAATTCCTCCAGGTTTCACTACTTGGAACCTCTCAGAAAAGACGTTATAGCAAAAATGGCATACCTTATTGAGTTTTGGCGTATTATAAAGAGTGAACTTGTAGAGAGTGCCCCACACGGAATATTTGTTGTATGATCTGAAAATGGTACACCAAATACTAAAGAATGTACTCTAACCAATACATTTGGCCGTATGGAATTTGAATCTGTTATGAAGAAGTTATGACGTTTTTACCCGAAACACATGTTTTAGACTAGTTTCAGGACTAGCCACAAACCCTATTTTCCACGAAGTGTAACTCCAAAAATACAACGACCCGCAAGATAAATTTTTTATCACAACTACTTGGATATGTTTCCTCAACGACCTCCTAATTTCATGGTCTGAATCATTCTAGAAAAAACTTTATTGCGAAAATGGTTTACCCAAATAATCAACACAATCAACTAATTTTTCATGGTTTACTGATAAATTTGTTTGGAACCTCAACTTCACGAGCTCATATATTGAGATCCACAAATCGAAATATCACCCAGGAGGACTTGTTGGAAATATAAGATGATTTGGTTTACATATAAAGTGGTTTAAATGGCTTAAAGGACAAACAATTTTCTCGGAAAATCAAAACACAGTCCACTTAAAAAAATGAGGCAGCTAATTAAAATTTTCAAAATAAAAGTTTATTTAAAGACTTTTATTAAATACAAAAAGGCCCATTATAACATACGGATGTAAATGATACAAATTAATTCATGAAACTTTAATGAGGCATTAATTAGAGTGATTACTCCAAGAAAGAGAAATCCCCAACCACTCAAGAAGTTAGAAGAGACAGTTTTAAAAAGCAAGAAATTGATTCATCAAAGTGTTAGAAAAGGTTCCATTATTAGAACAGAAGGCTCCAACCATAAACATGAAGCCAAGCCTCTGATAAAAAACTAGAGATCTCCATCTTCTACATTCTTCTTCTTCTTCTACACCAATTTCTCAAGGAGTTTTGTTCATATTTTTTAACTGAACATAAGGTTGTGTTCTTGAGTGTTTCTCTTGAAATCTTCCAAGACTTTTCTTATATGACCATGGAGTATTTAGAGACATGTATATGATTGCTAAATAGGTTTTGTGTATTGTTGAATATCTTTCATGAATAAAACTCCACAGAGAACTATTTCCCAACATTGCTCTAATGATTTCTCAAATCTTGGGATTTCTGACTGTGATATTTTTGGAGTTTTCCTATCAAATTATTTTCAGTATTAAATGTATAACTCTTTTAAAGTTATTTGAGATTATCAAAACTATTCTCTCCATTTTCTTGTGAGAATATATGGATTTATCCTTTATTTGTATGTGATTTAGAGGGTTGTATAAATGGTGTTGAGTATGTATATATTATGATATATATACATAATATATATTATGCCTCCCTTCAATATTTTAATTGTTGAGAAGTATTTTGTTTCACATAAAGGTTAGATCATGTTATTAAGAACCATTTTGACTAATAAATAAATGCAACAAATATCTGGGTTTGCTATTTAGCATTCTCCCCAATCCAAGTTATTCATGATATATCTTTCATGAAAAAGGAGTACCACCTCTATAAAAATGTAGGGGGATTCATATCCTCGTGAGGTTTTTGTTTCTATCTTAACTGATTCAAACATCAATAGTAAGGATGGTAATATTTGTTTACCATAAAAAAATTGACATTCTTTAAAATATCTTACCTTTGTATTTACTTCTGAAAATAATTTTGGCCAATAATAACCTATTCTTAAAATTTTATAAGTTGTATCTCTCCAAGCATGATGTCCTCCACATATACCTTTGTCAAACTCATTTATGATTCCTTTAGTTTCCTCTTCAACAATGCAGTTCAATAGAATGCCTAAGGGATCTTTCTAATAAATCTTTTCATATATTATGCAATACTTGATTGCTTTCAATTTAAATGAGATGAGAACTCAAGAGTTTTCAAATATGAAACTATGTACTTATACCAAGGGGATAAAGACACATTTTCTTGTACCATTTTGAGAGGTTGGTGTGACTCTGTTTCCTCTAACTCTGCTGAAATATATTATGTTGTTTCAAACACAAGATTTATTCCAAGAGCCCTGCAATTTGATTATGCCAGTAGTTTTTCCAAACCTTGTCCTTTAACTAATTTTGTGGGCTTTATTTCAAGGTAATACTCTTGAATTTTTTATATCCACTTGTCTCTCCTTCCATCACTATCAGGCTGATTCAGAATATCCTTAACAATACTACTAGGCACATATGCAATTATTTTGGAATGTAGGACATAGGCTATAAAATATTTCAAATCTTTTACTATTCCATATGCTTGTTTCTCAAGAATATTATATTTGAGTTCAGAATCTCTTAAAGTTTTTCTAAAGAATGCAATAGGTTGTTCATGATTTTCATCATTCTTTTGTAAAATAACTGCAACAATAGCGTTTTCATAAGCAAAGAAAAAAATAAGAAAATCTTTTGAATAATCTGAGCCTACAAAAACTGGTGCTTCTCCCGATGCCTTCTTAATTTGTTCAAATGAAAATATTTCTTTTGAATACCATTTGACTTCATTGTATTTCTTTGGAATCTTTGTCAAATCTTTCACAACTTTAGCAAAGTTAGGGACAAATCTTCTTAAAAAAAAAGTTCCCAGAAATGACTAAATTTCTTTTTTTGTTTCTTGGTAAGTTTATGACTTTGATTTATTCATCTCTCTAAGGATCGATTTTCACACCATATTTTGAGACAATATGGCCTAGCAATTTCCCATCCTGTGTGGAAAAATGTGATTTTTTAGGATTCAATGATAAACCATATTTTTTTCACTTTATAAAAGTTTGTCTAAGATGATTTAAATGATCATCATCTGAATTTGAAAAAATAGTCAAGTCATCTAAATAAATAACAATAAATTTATCTCTTTCTCCAACAAAGGCTATATCCATGGCCCTTTGAAAGGTTACACCTGCATTCATTAAACCAAAGGCCATTTTATCATACATAAAAGTTGCCCATGGTGTTGTAAATGCAGTCAGTTCTCTATCTTTTTCATGTACTACAATTGGTTGTAATCAAAGAAACCATCAATCATAGAAATATGATTAGCTCCAACTACCTTTTGTAAAATAGTGTCCATTTTTGGCAATGGGTAGTTGTCTTTTAATGAAGATTTGTTTAGATTCCTAAAATCAACACACAATCTAATTTCACCATTTTTCTTTCTAATGGACACTAAATTTGCAACCCAAGCTGAATATGTAAGAGGAACTATACTTTTTGCATCAATTAATTAATTTAGTTCCTTTTCAATTACCAGAAGATGAATAGGATTTACTTGTCTTAGTTTTTTTCTAAATGGCTTAAATCCCACTTTGAGTGGAATCCTATGCTGAATTATATTGGTGTCATAAATCTTCAAATCCTCACAAGTCCATGCAAAAAATTCAATAAAATATTTAAATAAATCAACATACCTGCATTTCATGTTAATAGGAAGAAGTTTTGAAAGCTTCACATTCTTTGGTTCTTGATCAGTATCAATGTTACAATATTCTACCTCTTCGATCTGAGGATGAACAAAAGGTTTGGCAACAATATCATATTTATGAAATAATTTTCTTAGAGGTACTAATCCTTTTGGAATTTGATTGTTTCTTAATACCATCATCTTATGATTATAAATTATATTTTGCAATTTAAAATCATAATTATAATTTTCATTAAGATGATCATTATCATTCTCATTTTCTTGATCAATATGTGTTGCAGATAATTCATCAACCATTTCCAAAAAATTCTTAATATGTTGATCATCTTCAAACACATGTCAATGTTTAACATCATCAAGGATTGAAGGTTTATACCTCATCTCCAACTCATATTTAAGTTTTGGAACATCAGGGGGTCTGAATGTGCTTGATGCCACTGGTAGTGAATCAGCTTGTTGATTTTCATGTCTAGGAATTGCATGGATATTATATGTCACAAAAAATTTCTCAATTAAATCCCAACCCAAATTTCTATAAACCATCATCCTTGAATGTTTCGCTTGATAAATTTGTATAATTTGTTTTGGCGATAAACTCGACATCTCCATAATCTATGAGATTCACAATCTTCAATTTTCTAGTTGTTTCTAAACCCAAAATAAGAGCTTCATATTCACAGACATTATTCATGGGATCGGTCTCAAACTATAACTTGAAAGAGTATGATGTCGATTTCCTAGAAGGTGAAATAAAGAGAACACCAGCTCCTGCACCTTCCCAGGATGAAGCTCCATCAAAATACATTTTCTGCATTCCATTTTTGAAATCATCAATTTTACAAAAAAGGGTATTTACAAATTCTATACAATCTTAATTCATTATTTACAGATAGATTGAAACATCCCAAATATTGATCTTTTGAGTATACAGGATAATTATTGGGATTCTTGGGATCACTAACTATGTATACAAGTTTAGTTTCCCTATAAAGTCTCCTAGCTTCTCCACCAAAAACTGGGATAGTGGTATAAGTCATGTTCATTTACAATGTACCACCTAATTTGTTTCCCCAAGACCTTAATAAAAGAATGTTAAGAACCAAATACCAATATAGCATAGAAAAACCTCAGAAAAAGTACTCAACGCCTTGAAAAAGAGATAATTTCAGATAATAAGCCTCTTCGAGTGGGCAACCTCCTTTTACCCCACTTAAATGTTCAAGTACAAGATGATTCAAAATGAAAATGTCTCCTTGTTATATATAGGAGAATAGGAGGTATAATTACAACTAATGGCCTAAAGCCGACATAAATAAAATAACATTACTAATATAATATGCCCCAATTAAGGGGTAATGATCCAATATTAGGGCTTAACATGCCCCTCCCCTTGAGACAAGTGTTGTCTACAATGCTTGAGTAACTCTGGATGCTTCTATATAAAAGACTCATCTTCCCAATTGGAATCTTCAGCCGGTAGTTTCCAACATTTAATGAGATACTCTAAAATGGATCTATTCCTCAGCTGGTGAATTCTTGTGTCAGTGATGGCTTCAGGTTCTAATATGATTTTTCCTTCCTCGTCAAGTTCTGGCAATATAGTTTGAACCAGGATCTTGTCGCCTATAACCTTCTTTAAGCATGAAATGTGGAAAACTGGGTGTACTCGTGAAGATACATGCAACTCTAATTTGTATGCCATAGTACCAATATTTTGCAACACCTTATAAGGGCCATAGTACTTTGGTTATAATTTATTATCCTTCTAGGCTTTCTTGAGGGACATCTGTTTGTA
>JASDQU010586325.1:0-43303 GCA_032191745.1 Picea mariana | reverse complement strand
TTGATGATACTACACCATTGGTACTACTTGATTAGCACAACAATTGGCATTTGTTTGAGATACCTGATTGTGGCACTTGGTTCATGATGGAGACATATCATGAGTGATATGATACATTGTTTGGCATGTTGGTAGATGCACATGGTTGGCATATTGGTAGATGCACATGTTGGCAGGTTGATAAAGACATATGATTGATACATTCCATGGATGATATCTTTTGGCACATTGCATGATGTTGATGTACGTGGTTGATGTACATAGGTGTTGTGCATGATGAGCACACATTTTGTACAGGATGTACTTGGTTGATATTTTTCTCACGATTCTTTATTTCATTGTTGACATATCGTTTGCTTCATGATGCATGGTATGGCATGAGTTTGATGTATGAACAGGTCCAAGGATCGTTATATGGTAGCACAATGTTCATCTTACAGAAAAGATAGGGGAGACATACCCATAGGGGGAGTCATTCTTCTTCCCATGATTCTAGGAGGAGATATTTATCAGATGCATACCTAGAAAATAGCCCTATACTTGAAGAAAGAGAACATGAGCATAATTTCAGGGGGAGCAATGGTCACAGGGGGAGTATGTTCGATGTATCTTCAACATTACATCAGAGTGATATCCCTTGTTCAAAAGGGGAGAGATTATTCAGAGGAAGATCAAAGACATTCAGACAGGGGGAGCAGCCCCAAGGAAAGTTCAAGCAAGGGGAGTGACCCCAAGGAGAGTTCAAGCAAGGGGAACAACCCCAAGATGAGAATGGCCCTTTGCCATTGATGCCAAAGGGGGAGAGTTAATCAAATTGATGTGATTGATGTTTATTGATGGGGAGAGATAGTCACATTGACTATTGATGTAAATCATGCCTTATCTACATGTTGACATCAATAATTGGTAATTGGTGTTGACATCAATGTTGGTATTGCCATCAATGCCAATGGGGGAGATTGTTGGATCATGTTGTAATTGATGGCAATAGTTTGATTGATTGATGTAAAAGGATTGATTGATTGATGATTGATGTAATATAATATGTATTTTTCTTTATGAGAATGCATATATGAAGATGGATCAATGAGTTGTCATTGATACATGATGAAGATGGATTGTTGTGGTTTCATTGGTATATGATGCATTGTTGGAAAAATGTATAGATGACTCATTATTGTCTTATCATGATTGATAAGGTGCACAAATGGATGAACTACAAAGTGGTATCCTTATGGTGAAATCTCTCACGGGAAGACGCTTTGCGGATTGAGTTATCCTAGAAGAATGGTTGGAGAACCCATGCTTGTATGTGGAATAATGAGATGAAGATCAAGGAAGTTGTTGGTGAAACTATCCTATATGGATAGTGCTTGTCATTCCATTTATGGTTGTATGTGGAATGTCACATAACTCCTCATGGTTTGAGAGTTATGGCCTTACGAAGATGAAGGACCCCCACATGAAGGCTTGAAGCCCCCAAGGTCAAAGAAGTCAAAGTGACCTAAAAGAAAAAATCATTATTTAAATGATAAAGTAAAGTGACAAAGTCAAGGTGGGTTATTTAAATAATAAAGAGAAGTAACAAAATCAAGAAATGATAAAATAAGGTGACAAAATCAAGAAGGAATATTTAAATGATAAAGTATTGGAGAACCTTCTATTTATGGAAAGTGGTTAACCCTAAAAATAAGGAAAATAGGTTAAGTGACCTAAAATAATAAATCATTATTTAAATGATAAATTCAAGGTGGATTTAAATAATCAAGAGAAGTAACAAAATCAATAAATTATAAAGTAAGGTGACAAAATCAAGAAGGAATATTTAAATGATAAAATATTGGAGAAATTTCTATTTATGGAAAGTGGTTAACCCTAAAATAAGGAAAATAGGTTGAGTGACCTAGAAATGGGTTAAGTGACCTAAAAATGGGTTAAGTGACTTAGAGGATGAAAGTATAAATAAGATAGCAATGGTCTCTTGTAGATCATCCTTTTTGTGGATCAATGGAGAGCTTCTTGTGAGAATATCTTTTGGAGTATTGATGGAGAGCTTCTTGAGAATTTTTAGTGTGGAATACTTGATAATATTGAATATATATAGGTGAATGAGGTAACCAAGGATATATAAGCTGGATTTCAGAAGGAAGGTGAAGAAAAGAGGGCCGAAATTGAAGGGAGGATAAATTCTTTTGATGATGCTTTCTAAGGTATGTTATTTATAGGTCATCTCACCATTTTCGCTATAATTTTTTTTCTATAATAATTCATACCGTTAAATTGATATTACATTGAAAAAAAATACCCAAGTATCTGTGGTAAAAAATTTAGCTTGTGGGTCGTTTTATTTTGGGAGTTATACTCCATGGAAAATAGGGTTTGTGGCTAGTCCTGAAACTAGTCAAAAACATGTGTTTCGGGTAAAAACATCATAACTTATTCATAACAGATCCAACTTCAGTGATACCAAATGTGTTGGTTAGGTTACAGGTGTTAGTATGTTTTGTAATAGTTTCATATCAATTAAACAAATATTTTGTGCGGGCCACGCTCTACAAGGTCACTCTCTAGAATAAGCCAAAATTCAGCAAGGTATGCCATTTTTGCTATAACGCCTTTTCTGAGAGGTTCCAAGTAGTTCCATCTAGAGGAATTGCATAAAACACACTGAAGAACATTGTGTATCAGTTTCAGATATTTATTCATTATGGGTACAAAGTTATGATTATTTCAAGTTGGGGTTGTTGACTAATCCAAAACTAGTCATGGTTGAGACAAGCAGTTGATGAGTTGGCACATACATGAGCTGTATATTTTATGATGTTGGTACATATTGATGAGTTGTTGTTGATGCATATTTGACACATGATTGGTATATACTTGGTACATGGTCATATGCACTTGTTTATGGTACAGGTTGATTATAGGTTGTTTGGCACTGGTTGGTGCATGGTTGATGCACTTGTTTATGTTGACAGATTGATATCTGTTGAGGATTGTTGCCTCATCTCAGTTGGTGATGAGAATGTAAGTTGAGTCTTGCATATAGAGTTGGTGCTCTTGTAGAGTTGTACTCTATTCAGTTGTTGCTGAAAAGCCCCCAGATTGAAGTGCATAATAAAAAGAAAAATTGTACATACATCTTGTGTTCTTTGTGTTCCTTGTGGAGATGATTTGTTGATGATATGTTGATGATATATGTTGCTGATATGCATTCACATCTAGTTGATTATAAATGACAACAATGAGTAATGAGCAAATGTTGACTGTTAACTAAGGAGTTTTTGTGTAAGAGGGAAGTTTTGGGAAAAAGATCCCCACACTCATTCACCCCCCGCTCTAAGTGTGGTAGGTGTGTCCAAAACCACATGCATTCTGATAGTTGAAACATTGATGTTTATAATGCAAATTTCTTCCTTAATGTTCATGTGAAGTAAATAAGCTTATGGAAGTTGTTCCTTAGCTAGTTCTTAGTACCTTAGAAAAATACATCTCTCGGTAATATTTTGGTCGTGCAATAATTGCCCAGTCAACCTTTAGATGTATGACACGTCACGTCCAATAAAAAACCAGTCACCTTCCATGTGTTTCTTGGAGATGTGCCCATAAAACTTAGGATAAGATAAATATTATTAAAATAATATGAGTAGTTCGCGGGGTTACGTGAATGCAGAGGTACATGGAAATGTCTAAGTATGAGAGGAGAGGAGAGGAGAGGAGAGGGAAAAATGGAAAAATGGTTAAGTTTGGAGAGTAGTAAGAGTAGAGTAGTGAGGAAGGAGAGTAGAGTGTAAGAAGGAAAAATGGTTAAGTATGAGAGAATATGAGAGTAATGAGAAAATGAGAAAAATGACTAAGTATAGAATGAGAGTATGAAGAGAGGTGAATGGTTAAGACATGAAAATGGTTAAGTATGGAGATGGATGGGAGATGGAAGGTGAGATAAATGACTAAGTGAGGAGAGTGCTTAGTCAAAAATTCAAAAAATGGAGAGAAGAACACGACACTTTGAAAATTTCTTCTTGCAATTTTGCAATCTCTTTGTCAGATTTATGGACAAAATTATGAATATCTTGGGCATATGGACTCTAAATTTTGATTCTGAAAAATGATCGACGAAGATGAGACTGAGAAATACACCATGAGTTGGTGAAATTGCACACATTCCTCTTTCGGAATTTAGTTTTTTATATATTCCAAAGAGCAGAAAAATTGAGGTGACCAAATTTTCGATCAACACTTACCTATAGTGCCAATAAAAGTTGAAGCTCCTTTTCAACAATGGGGTTTAGATTTCATATGTAAAATTCATCCTTAATCTAGTGCACAACACAAATGGATTCTAACTACAACATACTTTTTATCTAAATGGATAGAAGCAAATCCTACAAGATTTGCTACTGATGCAGTTGTTATCAAATTTCTTGAGGAAAATAATCT
Organism: Picea mariana; assembly: GCA_032191745.1. Taxonomy (NCBI): domain Eukaryota; kingdom Viridiplantae; phylum Streptophyta; class Pinopsida; order Pinales; family Pinaceae; genus Picea; species Picea mariana. Next base: position 38,863 of record JASDQU010586325.1, on the reverse strand, counting down.
AACCAGATTTGAATGTCCCAGGAAAATCATAATAGATAATGCTTAAGATTTTAAATCTTTGGCTATGATAAAATTTTGTCAAAAATATAACATTATTCTTGGACACTCTACACCCTACTATCCCCAAGGAAATGGGTTAGCTGAATCATCAAAGAAAAGTCTTATGAGGATTATTAAAAAGATTCCGACTGATAATAAAAGGGCTTGGCATTCTCACCTGAAATATGTGCTATGGGCCAAAGGATTAGCACTAAAAGATTAACATGTATGTCTCCTTTTCAATTGATTTTTAGCATTGATGTAGTAATCCCTATTAATCTTGCTCTTCCTCTTATGAAATTGTTGCAGGACAATAATGAAGAACCCAATGAAATTACTAGGAGAATGAATCAACTCATTGAAGTGCAACAAACAAGAGAACGAGTGGAAGAAAAATTCCAGGAATATCAAGATAAGATGAAGACCATTTTTGATAGGAGAGCAAAAAATATAAGTTTGGTCCCTAGAGATTTAGTGTTAAAATGGGACAACATAAGAGAAGACCATGGAAAACATGACAAATTTGATAGCTTGTGGTTTGGACCTCACAAAATTGTTGCAATTGAAGGAAACAATTCATTTTCCCTTCAGAATTTGGATAGTGATCTCCTAGAATTGCCCATCAGTGGGTTATTTTTGAAACATTTCATTCAATTTTAAATCTTTACAATTTCCATTCATTGTATATAACCGGTTTGGATTGACATTGACATTTATTTTTACAAAATTTTTCAAAAAATACTTCAAAATATTTTTGAAATAAGTTTAATGTATCTGAAGTATAGTTGATCAAAAATTATTATTATTATTTTATTAATATGGATGATCCAATTAAACAAGTTAAATTTTTTTTTTTAAGTTAATAAGTCTCTTTGAATTTTTTATTGACTGTTTTGATTTGAACAAGGTTTATTTCTTGTTAGTTGGCCTATTACTTTGATATATTAGTTTATATGATTGCTTAGTGATGCAAGAGCATCGCCAACAAAGCATGAGTGGAAGACAACTCAGTGCACTAGCACACATTTTGAAGAATGATTTTGAATTTAAGAAAGGCATATCACACAAACATCTGAAAATATTGTAATTTATGAACATCTTTAATGTTCAAGAGTTGGATGATCGTGTGAGAGCGATTGGGGAATGTTTTTAATTTTAATGCAATAGCTTGTAGTAAATATTCAGAGCGTTTGCTTTTATTAGTCTGTCAAAAACATTTATTGTAATAAATCCTTAGTATTTGAATGCTTTTATTTCGATAGGATAACACTAAGGTAGCTTGGAGGGAAAGATCTATGAGCTCGTGTTGTATAAATAAATGTATTGTTTCCCAAATGAGGTTGCTGATGGTTATTATTGAATTTTAGTTGAGAGCCACTCAGAGTCGTAGAGTTACTCAAGAGCATTGTATGATCCCATGTACATAACAATTGAATGAATATAATAGAGAAGCATTGTTCCAAATGTCTGGTGTTGTAGTTACTGTGTCTATCTGAATGAATGAATGGTAGGCTTTATGTTAATTTTCATTTCTATGTTATTTCTTGTTCTTATGTTATGACGACATTTACATGGTTGAATATATAAATCTCTGAGATATTAGATAAGTTTCAATTGTTTCTCTTATATGAGAAAGTGTAAGGAGTGCATAAGTGTTCGCAAGGTGTGCGTTGACATAGTCTATTTCGACTCAGAATCTCAGAAGAGATAACGTGAAACTTTTTTATGCAAGGAGCGCATAAGTGTCCGCAAGATGTGCATTGACATAGTTTGTTTTGACTCAGAAATTTCAGAAGGGACAACTTGAAGGCCTGCATAGGTAGAAACGTACTCATAGTCATATTGTTCATGAGGAACAATTGAGCCGTAGGAGAACTGTTGCAAGGAGTGAACAATTTCCCTTCAAGAGTCAAGTTGAAGGAAGTTTGTCGCAAGGTGTGCACAACGTCGATATTTGGTTAAGTTGAAGAAGTCATTCAGAGAATTTTAGAGTGTTGAGGAGGAACAAGTCCAAGGGAGATAACTTGGAGCTTTGTATGCAGAGAGTGCATATCATCCGCAAGGAGTGCGTGATAGATTCTTTTGACTCAGAAGCTCAGGAAGAGTAGCTCAAAAGGTTATTTGCAGGAGAGTGCAAGAAAATGTTGCAAGGTGTGCGCAATCATACACAAAGAAGTTAAGTCATGGAGGAAAACCTATTGCAAGGTGTGCATAGGGCCAAATTCGACTAAGTGTTGAAGAAAGTGCTATAAGGAGAAAAAGCTCGAGAAAGGACAAGTTCAAGAGGGAGAGCGGGTGAGAAATATTCAATAGAGAGAAGCCCTTGAAGATAACCCAAATTAACGAGCAAGGTCCGTCCAGGAGGGAACGAGATCGTTCTAGACCGTCAGATATGGGAAGTTACATGAAGGATAGATGTGGAGCCTTTTGACACTTCGTGGTTCGGAGGCGTAAAAGTGTTTCAAGAGCGGGGTTGCTGGAGTCACATAGTCGCGAAGTGATCCTAATAGTTGGCTATGAGGAGGATACATGGTAGTGGATTGGAGAACTCGAGAGACATAGTTTCAAAGATTGTGTGGATCGAGTGAATTCTTCATGAAGTCGTGAAGGCTGAAGTGAGTCTAGACCATAGGATCTAGGAAGACATGCGGTACAGATCTGTGTGTTTCGAAAGAAAGTGTTTCAGAAGGAAACAAGGGTGGAGGTCGCAATACCACCGAAGCCGAAGTTACGAAGAGAGTTGACCCACTGTCACAACCCATGGTCATATTTAGAGAAGGAGTCTAGCATGGGAGCTAGTACTCGCAAATTGGTGTTGACACGAGCACCATAGAGCAGGGTTGCGAGTAATTTGAACCTGCAGGTAACATCAAAGGGACCTGTGTGTCATTGTTCAGGGTCTGTTGAAGGCCTGAAGAGCTAATACGGCTCAAGGTGTTTGAAGATCCTTGAATGGGAGGTCGCAAAACCCTCAGGAGGGAAGGGGGGATGCATCATTTAGTTAATAAATATTCTCTTTTGAATAAATAAATCATGATGATCTCAAAATTTATTAATCTTAGTGGAAATATTGTTCTAACTACTGATGAAGATTTTGACATGTTATTATTAACTAGAAAAGAGAATATGTTTTTTATTTTCTCATAGGTTAAAAGGATATATTTTAGGTAATTATTTTCTAAGAAGATGCTTTGGTGTCAAATTTATACATGATACTTTCACTCAAGGTGTTCTCAAATTATTAAAATAATCAAGTATAAATTGACATATTTTTGAAAGACGAAGATTAGGACTTAGGGAATGAAAAACCTTATGAGTATACTTTATAACTCAGGTATTTCCAACTCATATTTGATAAACATACATCATCCCTAGGTGTATAAAACACATTGATTGCCCCCATCTCATCAAATATTAAACAAATACAAGGAGATGGTGACAGGAAATTCAATTGGGAAATGCAAATATCTTCACCGAGGCTATGGGCACCTACTGGCAGTGAAGCAATGCATGTGATGTTGGGGTGACTACACCATAGGCTATGGATGATTTTTGGTAGTGTATCAACACCATGAAGGTGAAGGGTGATTACTAATTAGTATCTTTATTTTATTACTCAATCAAACTAGTTTCCATAGAAATAACTCTGTTCTAACCTTAATTAAGACATAATATAAATTATTTATCTTTAAACTCTAAAAGCCTTGAGTTGACAAACATTAGTTATAAATTTGACACTTAATCCAAAATTTATTAATGCATTACCTTTGACAGTTTATGAGTAAATTTAACCGAGCAAAAATATTTTATCCTATTTTGGCCTTATTTCCATCAACATGTTGAAAGTTGTAATTATTATTAGTTCTTTCTTTTCTATTACAGATAAATTCCATAAATGAGAGAAAGGTTTATTTAATTTTTTCAAAAGAGAATTTTGTTTGTATGAAGGATTGATTTCAAAATGATGACTCCATAACCCAATAATGAAAGCACCTAGTCTGATGTTCTTCAGTGCCTCACATGGAGACACAATCCCTAATTGGAGCCTAATGTTGTAAAATTAAATAAATTTTTAATAAAACAATTAAATTTTTATTTTATAATTAATTTTAGTTAGATTTTAGTTTATTCCTTATATATTTTTCTTTTAATTTTAACTTTATTTATTATTAATTAGTTTAATTTCTACTTTTTATAGCTTAGTTTTAGTTTTAAATTACTTTCGAACTTTAATTTAATTTAATTTAAAACTTTGTAAATAATCGAACTACATCTACACTTTTTTTCATGTGGTTCACGACACTGGATTTTGGTGCTCGCTATGTCCATGTAAACCCCCCCTGAAATCCACAAGAGAACATAGGGAGGCCGATTATTTTTAGAATATTGGGGGCTCAACAAAAAGAACATCTTATAGACCCATTTAAGGGCACAACATGTCACCCACAAGGAATTGAACCTGGGCGGGGCGGGTAACAATCATTCCTCCCAAAGACCCAAGCTACATCCAACGAACAAAACTACATCTACATTATTTAATATAGGCATAGTAATAATGTTTTATTTGTTTTAACAAATGTCGTGTTGTATTAATAAAACACTTCTATGTATCCAAGTTGATCATGCGATTGTAAATAGATCTACGACCTACACTTCATTTCACCCCCTCTACATGCTTGATATTTAATAATGGGAGGGGGGGGGGGTCCGAAAAGNGGGGGGGGGGGGTCCGAAAAGCAATACCATGGTTTTCATTGGAGACACGTGTCGTGTGTGCGTTTATTCCCCCCACCCCCTGACATTTTTCAAAACCACTTAGGTACCCCCAAAATGAACAAGGAATTAATGCATGTCTCATTGACATCGACACACGAGAAGGTGAAGTGACTATTTTAAATTTTAAATTTCTATATTTTAATTTAGTCATTTCATTAGAATTAAATTCCACCACGTGTTTATGGTAAAATTCATTGGTTTAAGTTTAATTTCCCATAGTTAATTCATTATTGGCGAAAGTTTGAAAGCTGTTTGCGCTATTCAAGTTACCAACGCAATTTACCAGCTCGATTTGAACCTTTTCCCAACTAATTTATCCCAGGTAATTTTAAAATTTTCCCTTTTCCTTCAACATTTCATTTTTAAAATGGAATTGTCAAAATTAGATAAAACTAAAAGGCCCCTTACAGTAGAATAAGTTGACCTAGATGATAGAGACATGGATGTATTTGACCCTGTGTTATCATATGATCTATTCAAGCTACATCAACTATCTATGCAACACTTTAGAGACCTCTTTGATCATGATCATGCATGGGAGTTCGACCTTTCCAAATGCATAGTGCCCCAAACTCATAATTTTCCTAAGTTTGTTGCTCGATGTTCTTCCCATTATATTTATTCTCATAGGTTCATTGTGTCCAAAGATGGCTCAATCCTTTTTGTTATAAATTCTCAATCTATTTATGAAATGCTTAAATTGTCTTTGTTATCGCAGAAGTTGTAGGTTGGGAAAGCCCGACCCAACCACTAAAATGGAAACAACTAAGGGGAACTACACCCAATGTCACCTCGATATAGGTCCCATGCTTCAAGGGTGACTAGGTCACTTTAGGGAGGCGATCCCGGTGATTAGGGGGAATTGAGATGGATGGAAGGGAAGGAAGAGAAGTATCCCCATAAAGGTCAATGATGGAGGAGTAAAGTGGATTTTATGACTCGTCTTTGGGTGGTTTAAAATTTTTGAGTCTTTGGGTACCTGCAAAAGTGATTGTACCTACCCAAGACACAAAAAAAGGCACACTTGAATATAGTATGTTAGGTGGAAAAGCAAGTTAATATTGTTGTCCCTAATTGCAACAATGATCAATGATATATATCAACACATAAAATATAATAAGGACTGCAATATAAGTGCTAAAATTTCAATTGAATAAGCACGAGACAAGCTAGAAAAAACTAGTTTAACTCAACAATGATAGAACAAGACTTTAGCGCAAAAATCAAGGTTGTCATAAAAAAAAATGTTGGATTACTGAGAGGGGTGGTGAATCAGTAATAGAGCAATTTAATCCTTTTTAACCATACAATCCAAGTGTTATATCAATGTAACATTATCATCCAATAATTGCATAGTGAATAAGAAATGAACAAATGAACAATCATACACATATACAATACACCAATGTTTTACTTGGAAACCCAAAGCGGGAGAAAACCACATAATGCTTTTTCTTATATGTCTTGAATAATTCCATTCATTGGAAGCTCCAACTTCCTTTGTTTTCCAAATGCAACTGGAAGGAGGCTCCAACCCCCTTGTTTCTTAGGATACAACCTGAAGGAAGCTCCAACTCCCCTATTCTCTGGCTAGAACCAGAAGGAGGCTACAACCCCCTATGTTCTTCGGCTCAAACTGGAAGGTCGCTAAAACCACCTGTCCTTGCCCCATCCAACCGCTCTGAAGTAGAAGTATAATGATGGAAACACTGTCACACTATTATTGTGAGATATACCACTGTAAACCTATACCAATAAATCTGAACCATGCATCAACCATCCATCAACCTGTAATCAACTTGTACCATAAACAAGAGAATCAACCATGCACCAACCTGTACCAAACAACCTGTAATCAACCTATATCATAAACAAGTGCATCTAGCCATGTATCAAGTATGTACCAATCACGTGTCAACTTCTCATCAACTATGAATCATCAATATGTACTAACATCATCAACTATACACCTCATGTATGTGCCAACTCATCAACTACTTGTCTCAACCATGTACCCAACATGTACCTTAACCAAAATACCTCATCAATTTCATCATCCAAATATGGTTTGTAACTCTATAATAGACCTGGTTTATATGATCACATACCTACAAACCTTCCTTAAATTTCACAACAATAGACTAGCATTTTCATCAAACTTTTCTTTAGTCTCACATGACTAGTTTGGGATTAATCAACAACCCTAACTTGAAATAATCATGACTAAGTACCTGTAATGAATAAATATATGAAAGTAGTACAAAGTTTTCTTCAGTTTGTTTTATACAACTCCTCCAGGTGTTACTACTTGGAACCTCTCAGAAAAGGAGTTATAGCAAAAATGACATACCTTGTTGAATTCTGGCTTATTCTAGAGAGCGACCTTGTAGAGCGTGCCCCGCACGAAATATTTTTTGAATGGATTTGGAAATGTTACAAAGAATACTAAATATTGTAATCTAACCAACACATTTGGTATTACTAAATTTGGATCTGTTATGAAAACGTTATGACGTTTTTACTCGAAACACTTGTTTTAGACTAGTTTTAGAACTAGTCACAAACCCTATTTTCCATGGAGTGTAACTGAAAAAATAGAACGACCCACAATATGAATTTTTTACCATAGATACTTGGATATGTTTCCTCAATGGCCTATCAATTTCACGATCTGAATCATTTTAGAAAAAAAAATATTGTGAAAATGGTCAGATGACTTGTAAATAACATACCTTAGAGAGCATCATCATAAGAATTTATCCTTCGTTGAATTCCGACCTTCTTTTCTTAACCTTCCCTTTGAAATTCATCTTAGGTATCCTTTGGTTACCTCAGTCACCTATCAATATTCAATCTTCTCAAGTGTGATGTTAAACAAGAGAGCCTTGCCTCTTATTTATTCTCTCCAAGTAGCTTCCTTAAAAGCATCTTCTAGGTCATTTAACCCACTTCTAGGTCACTTAACCCATTTCTAGGTCACTCAACTTATTTCTAGGTGACTTAACCTATTTCTAGGTCACTTAACCCATTTCTAGGTCACTTAACCTATTTTCCTCATTTTTAGGGTTAACCACTTTCCATAATTAGAAAGTTCTCAATTTCTTTATCATTTAAATATTCCTCCTTGACTTTGTCACCTCACTTTATAATCTTCTTTGATTTTGTCACTTCACTTTATTATTTAAATAATCGCCCTTGACTCTGTCACTTTTCTTTACCATTTAAATAATAATTTCTTCTTTGCAAGATCTTTGACTTCTTTGACCTTTTGGGGCTTCAAGCCTACATATGAGGGTCCTCCAACTTCGTAAGGCAATAAATCTCAAATCGTGAGGAGTTATGTGACGTTCCACATACCACCAGAAATGACATGACATGTAATATCCATATAGAATAGTATTACCTGCAAATATATCAAAACTCATATCATTATACATGAAACAACCTTGGGTCCATTACCCAAACCTTTGTGTTACCATAATTCACTACTGGAATTTCTTCAAGGGTTGACATCAATGACAACAACCCTTAATCAACAATCTCCCCCTTTGGCATTGATGGAAACACTCTGATGCAATACGGAAATCATTTCATGCAATACTAAAGTCATATCACTCATGCTCTCCCTGGAACCATGCCTCTGTTCTCTGCATCTTTGTGACCATTTCTCCTCTTGGAATCATGCCTTTGTCCTCTGCATCTGATAAATCTCTCACCCTTTATCATCAATGGAAAATGTATATTTCCATCCGGGGCTGCTCCCCCTAACTGAAATGTCCTCTTTATGGTGCTTCCTCATGTACATCTAAGACATATAATATAAGCATTCAAAAGCATTCACTTTGGAGTAGAAATAACTCCGAGTCTCCAACAAAGATACTCAAAGGCTTCCCATGGAAGTGGTTTTGTAAATATGTGTGCCACTTGTTATTTTGTGCCCACATACTCAACTCCGATGTTCTTTTCTGCAACCTGTTCCCGTAGAAAAAGATACTTGATTGGACTGTGCTTCATCTTGGAGTGCATCACTGAGTTATTTGAGATGCCGATGGTGCTTGTATTATCAAAATAGATTGGAATGATATCATCATACTCAACTTGTATATTTGTCATAGTTTGTTTCATCCAAAGAACCTGTGTACAACATGTTGTTGCTGCAATATAGTCTACCTCGAATGTAGCTAGAGATACTGATAATTGTTTCTTGGTTAGTCATGATACTAAACACTCACCCAAGTAGAACGCTGCTCCACTGGTGCTTCGTCAGTCATCAATACAACCTGCCCAATCTGCATCTGTGTAGGCAATAAGAGATATATCCTTTCCTTTTGGATACCACAATCTAAACTCTTCTATTCCTTTGAGATATCTAAAAATCCTCTTCACTGCTAACACATGTGATTCCTTTGGTGTTGCTTGAAATCGTGCCACCTGTCCAACTGCCTGCATTACATCTGGTTTGGATGCTGTCACAAATAGTAGGCTGCCAATCATTGATCTGTATTGCCTCTGATATGTAGACTTTGAATCATCATCTTTGTTAACTTGCAACTGGTTTGCATGGGAGTGATAACTGGTTTGCAATATTCCATTCCAAACCTCTTTATTATTTCTTTGATATACTTGGTTTGAGAAATAAAAATTCTTTGGTTTCTTTGACGTATCTGAAGTCCCAGAAAGAAGGATAGTTCTCCAAGTAATGACATTTCAAATTCATTCTGCATATCCTTTGCAAATTTCTGGCTTAACCTGTCATCATCACTACCAAAAATAATATCATCAACATAAACTTAAATTAATAAAATATTACCTTGACTTACCTTGATGTAGAGGTTGCTATCTGCACTTCCTTTTCTGAACCCTGCCTACTATAGATATTTATCCAGTCTAGAGTACCATGCTCTAGGAGCCTTTTTTAGACCATACAAGGCCTTCTTTAATTTTCACACATAGTTTGCATTCTCTGACAATTTGAAATCCTTCTGGTTGTTCAATGTAGACTTCTTATTCAAGTTCCCCATTCATAAAAGATGATTTTACGTCCATCTGATAAACTTTAATATTTTTGGAGCATGGATATGCTAAAAGAAATCAGATTGTTTCCATTTTGGCAACTGGGGCAAATGTCTCCTCAAAGTCGATTCCTTCAACCTGTGCATATCCTTTACATACCAATCTAGCTTTTTTACTTGTAACCTGTCCATCTTCGTTCAATTTATTCCTGTATACCCACTTTGTGCCAATCACATTCTTATCCTTTGGTCTTGGAACCAATTCTCAAGTGTCATTTTTCTCTATTTGATCCAATTCTTCATCCATGGCCTTGTTCCAAAATTCATCCTTCTTGGCCTCTTCAAAATAGGTTGGTTCAATCGTAGATGTGAGTGCTAGGTGTTATTGTTCTGGTGAACATATTCTTCTTCTAGTCTCAACTCCCGCGTCTTTGTTTCCGATAATCTGATATGAAGGATGATTCTTCTGTACTCGTCTGTTAGGTGTATTTGGAGGCACTTGCTGAACTTGCTCTTATGCTTCTGTCGGATTCTCTTCATCTTCCTCTTCTACTTCATTTTCATCTTCTACTTCTTTTTCGAAAAGTTGTTCCATTGGTTCATTTTCTTCTTGCTTTGATTCTAGTCTGCCTGTTTTATCAATTGTTATGTTGATTCTTTCTACAACTTTGTTCAATCTCATATTGTAACACTTGTATGCTTTCCTTGTACTTGAGTAACCAACAAGTACTCCTTTGTCCACACAAAAGTCAGACTTTCCCATTTTTCCGTCTTCTCTTTTGATGTAGCATTTGCTTCCAAAAACTTTGAAGTGCTTTACATTTGCCGGTCTTCCTTTCCATAGCTCATAAGGAGTTTTATTGTTGTTTCTGAGCATTACTCTATTTTGAATGTGAAATGTTGTATGTACTGCCTTTGTCCAAAAAATATCTTTCAATTTTGAATCCATTAGCATTTTTTGAGACATTTTCTGTACTATCCTGATCTTTCTTTCAACAACTCCATTCTGTTGAGGTTTCCTAGAAACGAAGAATTGCCTTTTTATTCCATGACTGGTGCAGTAGTCCATAAATTCCTTTGAAGTGAACTCTTCTCCATTATCATATCTCAATCATTTGATTTTTGAATCCATTTCATTTTCAACCATTTCCTTGTAGATCTTGAAGTTTTCAAAAGCTTTTGACTTATTCTTGAAAAAGAAAACCGCGGTCATTCTTGTATAATCATCAACTAATAACATAAAGTATTTCTCACCTTTTAATCCCTTTGTTGTAGTTGGTCCAACTATATCAGTATGAAAAATTTCCAGTGGTCTTGTCATTGAATATTCCTTTGATTTGAACCTGGTTTTTGTTTGCTTTCCTTGTTGACAATGCTTGCATAAAGTGTTGGTTGGTTTCATGATCTGGGGAATTTCTCTGACTGCTTCTCTTTTGCTGACTTTGACAAGGTTATCAAAATGTATGTGACCCATTCTTTTGTGCCATAGCCAAATTTCATCTTCCTTTCCTAGACAACACTTTTCATTTCCAATTTCACTTAACACATATATGTTGCCTGAAGTTCTTGCAGCGATAACAATCAATTTTCCTAAACCTTCTTTTCTTAGCTCACACTTTTGTGAATCAAAAGTAAATTTATGACCTTGGTAACACATTTGAATCACACTTAGAAGATTAGGTTTCATATCTTCTACTAGTAGAACATTTTCTGCCTTTTCATTCTTGTTCCCAATTCAGACTGTGCCTTTTCCAATGATTTTGGATGAATCCTCATTTCCAAAGGTGACTGATCCATCTCTTTCCTTTCGTAATGTAATAAACCTGTCTCTATCACCTTGTTGTGCTACTTATATGTTTAGTATAATGCACTCATTAATTATCAATCCGAGATTCGTAATCGACAGAGTTACAAGACACCAGTAAGAAAGGTAATTTTTAATGTCATGAGTATAGAATCAAACTAGATTATGTATGCTGGAAACAAATCAAAATAGCAAACTACAATGCACTTTGGTTGTCCTTCTTAGAGAGGCTATCTATTGCATTATGGCACATGCAAGTATGATATGGAATTAGTTTGATAGATCAACTCTGATATTTGACCCATAAGACTAATTATGCAATCCAAACTTCTGAAAAGAAATCACACATCAATCAACATAGCATAGGTAGTTCAACAGTCAATATGTTGGTGCTGCTGTGGTTCACACTGAACTTCACTAGGTCTTCTCCAAGTAGTTTTGAATATTGCTACCAATAGATATGATCACTCAAGAAAACCAAACTCATGAGAACATAAACATAGCACATGTAAAAACAGAGTAATTAAAGATCTAAGAAATTATAAAATGAAAATCTTAATCTAAACTGTACTGCTATCATCTAACAGAGTTAAAGCTTTAGCTAAGTCAATGTTTAGACTACTGAAAACAAATACTAATGCTAATCTACAAAGAGGCTGACCTTTGTTGGGTGGTGGGCCCTTGCCGCTTCAACAGGTCAGCTGTTGAAGTCTACAGGAAGCTTGCTTTTAACACACACATTACTCTTACTAACACTTCAAAACATAAAATCCAAAAATCTCTTTAACAACTCAACTCATTCCTAGCCATAGATAAACAAAATATGGAGATAAAATAACATTCCATTAATCTTCACTCAAGATGTGTTTTGTACTATCATACACTGCTTACATATTAATGATATGCTAACTCTCCTCTCTTTCTACCATCCTTGCCATGACTATTTAATAGTTTGCATCGTGAAACACAAGGAGGCAAAGTGATTTGCAAATCAATCAATTGTTTAAGTTTTATAATTCGGTTACATCTTCAGCTTCATCCTCATGAAACAAAGTGCATGAGGATGAAGCAATTAACAAACTATCCTTATCATAGCAAATAGACGTCCACCATTTGAATTAGGTGAGATATGACACTTAACTTAGTACATTGGGCTCTTCCATATGAGTACTGGATCGTAACAGGCAGATGGTACCGGATCACGACAGGGCGCAAAATGTGGTACCAGATCATGAAAGAGCGTGTCCGTTGGTACTGGATCATAACAGAGTGTATTCATTGGTACCAGATCACAACAGAGCGTGTTCATTGGTACCAGATCACTATAGGTAAGATTTAGTACTGGACGCATTTGGTACCGGATTAGACAGCAACAATCTTGGTGCCCAGGTACCAGATCACGACAGAGTTGGTACATGAATGCTAGACATCTAGGGTTCAAATATTCACATATGACAAATCAAGCATCAATACATGAAATATTTAATTCCTTAACTCAATAAACCACAAAATACATGAATTAACCATACTTTACCTTATGACCTTATTGCTGGCAATTGGTAGCGTTCTTGTCATTCACTCAAGCTTTAGGTAGGTCCAAAAAGGTATAGTTGAAGAGTAAAATAGGGTAATGAGAATGTCAATTTTAGGTCTCAACATTCCTCCATGCCAAAGTCATTGCATGTCCTCATGCAACTGAAAACAAAACCCAAAATTTTCAAAACTTGAGACTGTGTTCTTTACTTGGGTGGATCAATGATATTGATGACTGAAGCCTCTTCTCTTAGCTCCCTTTTGATGACCCTAACGTATTGTAGGAGTCGTAATACCTTCTTGAGCTTGTTAGAGGTCTCTTCATGGTCATCTTGAATTTGTTGGCTGGTTTCTTTCAACTGCTTATTTTCCTTATTGATATATCTATTCAAGAGTTGATATTCCTTTACTTCCTGTTGGAGTTCCTAATTTTGTTTTTGTAATTCCCCAATCCTTTTCTTCATTTGTTCTTTTTTCAATTTCTTTGTTGATTCTACCATTGCTGGCTGGGTGCACTCCCTTTCCTCAACTTCCTCCCTCATCCCACATAGAGTAATATTGGCTTGCTCTTCGATCAGACTGGGGATGTCATCTTGAATTGGTAAATCCTTAGAAGGGGAGGTAAGTTTGATTGGATCTTCCTGTGTATGAGGACTAGCTATTGTTTTTCCCTTCTTTGCCATGCTCCTTGTGGTTCTTTTACAAGGAGGTAATGGATCAGGGATGCTTACATGCTTCCTTTTCTTCCTCTCTAATTGTGAAATGGTGACAAGAGGTTGTGCCGCAGACTGTTTACTATTAGTTTTCGAGCTATGTTTCCTTTTCTTCATTATTTTCAGATGGTCCTCTTTCTCAACTGCCACCGTTGAAGTCTCCTCTATTAATTTATTTTCACTTTTTGATTCAGAGGTTTTATAAGTCTTGTTAATTGTGGAAGAGGACCTTGCCTTTTCATGTTGGTTCACTGCCCTAGATGATGGTGGAGTTGTTTTATCCTTCTTTCTCTTTTTCTCTTGGGGTTCGTTACTTTTCTTTGGACCATGCTGGGTTTCCTCCATAGATTTGTTTCCTGTGGGAAGGTGTTGTGTGATAAGGGTTTTCCAACTAATCCTCTGTTTCCTAAGCTCATGCAAAACTAGCATTATAATGAAACCTTGATGGTAGATGCTAGTCTTTTCTATTTTGGAGATGGATTTAACACCCCTTACCATTTTATTCAAACTCATCCATAGAAAATAGGGAAAATCGATTTTAGGGCCTCCTTCAAAATGCAATAGGAGCCTTAGGTGATAAATGAAAGTCACGACATACCTGCCTTCACAAGTGACAAATCGTTGAAGACTGGTAATCATTGGATGGTATTCTTCTTTGATGTAGTTTCTAGGGATCCCTTTCTTCCAGTTGGGATGTTGATGATCTGCCTTCAAGAATTGTTGGCACATCTCTATGTTAATTCCCACACCTTTGAAGTATTTATCTTCTCTGCTAGGCAGTCCCATAACCTCTCTTACGGTTGCTTCATTAATTATCAGTTGTAGATTGCCTATACATGCCGTCTCTCCATCATAACCTTGTATAAATTCCTGAGATATCTTCTCGTTCCAGCCTGTAAATTTTTCTAGAAATGGTATCCACCCCAATCTGGCATATTTTTCTTAACATAATTGGTATTCCTCGGTTTCCCTATAAACTTGGAAAACTGGTTCGTGTCTAGTAATGACCATCGTTATAAGTTAAGAAAAGGATTGGCTGTAGCACCAGGGTTTAGTGAATTAATGGAGGGTTTGGTACCGGAAAAGAGTAGGCTCGGAACTGGAGAAAATCTCATGACAGGGGGAAGTATGGTGATAGTGTTGCGAATGGTAAGTTTAAGTGAGGGTGTTGTAAGGAAAAATTATGACCAAATGAGGCTTATCTGGATGGCTTCGCCACCAGATAAGCCATTTCATATCTACTCGTTACTATAATGATGAGGATAAGACGTCGGGTATCAGGGCATCATTTTAGAATAGGTGATTGGACGTTCAGGTGGTGAAATTAATGTTGGATCATAGTTCTTGGTATAAGAGAGGTTCGTGAATTTGCTTGAGGACGAAATATATTCGTGGCTTATCATTGCTATGCATGTTTCATATTTTGATATGATTTTTTACTTTAACCATGTTCAAGAGATATGAGAGGATTAATTAGGTTTAGGCATATGGTTATGAGGAATAGGCGTATGGGTTTAGTACTCAGATCGTAGGATTTAGTATAGCTTTTCATATTTATTGTAGTTTTATGAGCATAGGAAAATAAATACCATGTTACCTTTGCTTTCACCTTTGTATGATCGATGCCCATAGTATGTATGATTGCTTGTAAATTGTCAAAATTCATCCTTTTAGACTGAATCTTCTTGAAAACTTGGTACGAGAATGTCCTGTACTTCTGATGTGCGTATCTTCTTTTGTGTAGAGTGATCATTTGAGTCCGGAAAAGATTTCTGAAGGGGCTCTTTGACCTTCCCCCATGCCGAAGATGTTGTATCTCTGTAGGTAAGAAGATTCAACATTTGATATCATAATGGAGAAAGATGACAAGAGTAAAGAAAATCAATCAAATGTTAGAAGTACAACTTATCACTTATCATATGATATCATGCCAAAAATGAAATTGCCCCTGTTGTAATGGATTATTGATAGAGGTAGCATTCAACAGTGAAGCAGGGGAATACATATATGTTTGCATCTCATGCCAAAAAATGAAATTGCCTTACTCTTAATGGATTATTGATAGAGGTAGCATTCAACGGTGAAACAGGGGAATACATATATGTTTTCCAAAAGAACAGATCCCACCTAACATGCTTCAAAGATTTACTATCATTGGTTGGTATAGATAAATTTCACAATATGAGTAGATTAGGCTCTCTAGTCAGGGCTCCACTCTTAAGAAGTTTCCTTCTTATATAGTGTAGGCTTTAGATGTTAGACCGGTAAGTTGACTTATGGTGATTCTCAAATGGACATTTTCTCGAAGAAGTATATTGCTAATTCATCTGGGATTTTGTATCTCATGAGAGCCAATAATGACCTTTACTCTTTTTGTTTTAGATGGAAAAAAGTGGATTTTTCAATCAGACAAGTATAGATGAGACATGTTTCAACCAGAACCCACTGCCAGCAAGCCTGTTCAGTACTCCGGTGGGGTAGTTGTGATAATTAGTGAGAGGTGCCTTCCCCAGCCAGAATACCGCATTGCCAACAGGCCTGTTCAGTACCCTAATGGGTTTGCCTAGTCATACCACAGACCAATACCTGCTGCCAGCATACCTGTTCAGTATCCCGGTGGGTTAGTCTCTTAAACCCTTTTTCCATCAGAGGCTTCTTGTCCATAGTCACCTATTTTGGTTTGTATTTAAAGAGTGCTTTTCACGGTGACATGGGAGGCTCGTCTGAAAACCTTTTTACAAGGTGGGATGGTATTGGGTTGGAAGGCATATATTTTTTTTTTGTATGTCTTTTACAGATTTGTCTAAAGGAAAAATAAACTTTTTTTTGCCCATTATTTCTTTAAAGTGATCCAAATGTATAATTTTGTCTGAAGTTGTCCATAAGATAATGACCTAAAGTTTCCTTGGGGTACTGGTACATCCTTTGCCATAAAATTTTTGGTAGTGTGCCCATGGTAGAGATTGTTTATATACTCATATGTTACTCTTTAATAAGATAATCCAGTGAATATTATTGAAATCTGGTTAAGGTGAGATAGTTGCTTATAGGATAATATATTTTTTTCCTTTAAATCATGCTGAAATACTGGGTAAAGGCAACTTCTAGTCGTTAAAGTGGATTATGGGTCTTTGAGCAATCACAGGTAAAAATTGTGTCCCTGTTGTTATTTTTTTTTTAAGCAATAGAACCACAAGAAATTAAAATACTTTTCAGCAACAGAACCAAAAGAAATTAAAATACTTTTCTGCATCAGAACCAAAAGAAATTAAAATACTTCCCTGCAACAGAACCAAAAGAAATTAAAATACTTCCCTTTAGTTGTCAACAGGAGGGTTGCCATTTGGTACTGCATTTGTCTTTGTGGTTCCATCTTAAGTGGTTGTTGCATGGCTTCATTGACATAAGATTTTGGAATATGCTTTGCTAATATGTCTTGATAGTACTGTAGAAGGACAGACTCTGGTACCAGACTGGTACTGGACCAGAACATGATTTCTGGTGCTGAAACATAACATAATATTGTTGATGCCTACAACTGATGTTTAGCAAGTTCATGAAGGATCAAATAGATTATAAAAATTTTCTTACAAAAAGAAAAGAAAATTTGTGAAAGTAAAACAAAAGGTGGTAAAAGTCTTTTGTTACCTTCAACTTATTAACAAAATTCGATCCACACCTATGTACAAAAAGTTTCAAATAAGCCAATCAATCAATGTGGGTCAGTAGGAGGATCTCCTTCCTTACTAATCATCTACATGTCTGAATTCTATAGTATATGAGTTAGGAATTCTTCTTTTGACAGAGGTTTGTTGTAAACTCGCAACCGGTGACCATTCACAAGTAGTGGTGTCTGTTGTTCATCAATTGTCTTTATCCTGATTGAACCATTATTGTAGATAGTGTCAATTTCGTAAGGTCCCATCCAACGAGTGGTTAACTTACCTTTGAATTTCTTGAATCTGCTGTCATACAATAGGGCCCAATCTCCTTGTTGAAATTTTTTCTTTTTGAGATACTTGTCATGCCATTTTGTTCTCTGTTCTTGAATTAGGGTAGTCCTTTGAAGTGCTTCTTGCCTGGTTTCATCTAACTCATTAAGCTGCAAGCGTCTTTGCTGTTGGGCTTCATCCAAGTTCATGCCAACTTGGACTACAATCCTGAAGGTTTTGATCTGAAATTCTATAGGGAGAAGCACCTGCTTCCCATACACTAACTCATACGGTGTATGTCTTGTTGTATTCCTCCAGGTGATTCTATAAGCCCATAAGGCTTCTAATAATTTGTCAGCCCAATCCTTATGGTGCAGCTATATTGTTTTGGTAAGAATGGACTCAATAAATTTGTTGGTGGATTCTACTTGTCCATTTGCTTGTGGATGATAGGGTGTAGATTTCCTGTGTTTGATTTGTTACTGTTCTGTAACAACTTTGACTAGATGAGAGGTAAATTGGGTTCCTTGATCAGTCACAATTTCTCGTGGTACACCAAATCTAGTAAAGATATCATTAAAAAGGAAATCTACCATTGATTGTTCACTGGCAGTCGGTAAAGCCTTTTCTTCAACCCATTTAGTCACATAGTCAGTGCATACAAGTATATACTTTTTCTTTTTAGATGTAGGGTTAATGGGCCCTACAAAATCTAACGCCCATTTCTCAAATGGTTCAATAACTACTTGGTCTTAAAGTGGCATTTGATCTCATGCAGTAGGCCTACCCATTCGTTGACATTCGTCACAATTGGATACATAGGTTTTAGCATCTCTGAAAATATGAGGCCAGTAGTAACCTGATTGCAGAACTTTGTAAGTAGTCCTTTTGTCTGTGAAGTGTCCTCCATAGGGCCATCATGGCAGGCTTGTAAAATATCATGAATTTCATCTTCCCTTACACATCTCCTGATTACCAAATTTGGTTTTGTTTTGTAGAGGCAATCATTGTGCCACATGTAATTTGCACTTAGTTGAATTACTTTCTGTTTTTCTCTAGGAGACAATTTCTGAGGCATCTTCCCTGTCACAAGATAATTAGCGACATCTGCATACCACAGAGTGAATGTAGAAATAGAAAATAAATTTTCATCAGGAAAGGTATCTTCTACTGGTGCATTATCTCCCAGATGGATCATTCTAGATAAGAAATCAGCCACAAGATTATCTTTACCAGGTCTACCAATAATATTGATATTAAACTCTTGTAATGATAAAAGCCATCGTGTAAATCTAGGATTTGTTATAGGTTTGTTCATTAAGAATCAGATGGCTGAATGATCAGTGTGTACAAAAGCTTGATATCTTGTAATATAGTGTCTAAATTATTGGTAGCATGGACTACAACTAGCAATTCCTTTTCTGTGACCGTATAATTAACTTCAGCTGGAGACAGATTTTTACTGACGAAGTAAATAGCATAGGTCACTTGATTTTCTCTTTGTCCAAGGACTGCCCCAAGGGTTGTGTTTGAGGCATCGGTACAGATATGAAAAGGAAGGGACCAATTTGGTCCTCTTAATACAGGGGTAGTTGACAATTTCTGTTTTAAAATTTCAAAAGATATTTGGCATTCATCATCCCATTTAAATTCATCTTCTTTAGATAATAATTTAAATAATGGGTTGGCTAGGCTTGTAAAATTCGGGATGAATCTTCTATAGTAGCTAGCATGTCCTAAAAATCTGCGGACTTCCTTTTGTGAGGAAGGTATTCTGATTTGTGTGATGATATAAATTTTTTCCGGATCAACTCTCATGCCAGAACGAGAAATGTGATGTCCAAAAACAATACCTTCAGTGAGCATAATTTTTTATTTTTCGTTACTTAAGGAAAGGTTAGTTTCCTTACACCTAATCAAGACTTTTTCTAAATTGGCCAATGCTTCCTGGAAATATTTTCCATGGACTGTAAAGTCATCCATGTAGACTTACACACAATCATTGGTCAAGTCAGAGAAAATGGCTAGGACAGCTCTTTGAAAAGTGGCTGGGGCATTGCAAAGTCCGAAAGGGAGCACTCTATAAGCATATGTGCCCCAAGGGCAGGTGAAAGTGGTCTTCTCCTGATCTTTGGGTGCTATTTGTATCTAGTTGTAACCACTAAACACATCCAAGAACGAAAAATACTTATTTCCGAACAGGGTATCCAACACTTGATCAATAAATGGTAAGGGAAAGTAATCCCTATGGGTGGCTTTGTTTAACTCCCGTAAGTCTACAAATATCCTCCACTTACCATTTTTCTTGGGGACTATGACAAGTGGAGATACCCATTGATTATCTGAAATGGGGTATATGAGATTGGCTTGAAGGAGTTTTTGCAATTCTTCTTTTACAATATCTTTAAGGGCTGGATTCATTCTTCGTTGAGGCTGTCTAACTGGTCTGATTTGGTCATTAGTGTAGATATGATGTGTGCATGTATCAGGGTGAATGCCTTTCATGTTTTCATAATCCCATGCAAAGGCGTCAAATTGTCTTTGGAGCATTTCAATCACTTGTGTCTTTTGTTTTGGTTCCAAACTAGAGTTGATATATAAAAGTTTTCCTAGGCTAATCTCAACAAGTTCAGTAGTTTTTTCCTCATCTAAGGAGGCTAGTGATAAAGTGTATAATTGAGTGATATCATGGTGCCAAGTTTGTTGAAATTCGGAACTAAAAATATGTGACAATTCTGCAAAAGACCTTGGGTATTCAATGCAGTTTGTGTCAGCCAAAAATAAGCTTAAGACTTGTTCATCTGATTGTTCTTGTATTCCTCTTACTTGTTCAAGTGTTAATAGAGGTCTGATGCAATATTCCTCTCCATAAGGGTTTTCTAACCAAATAGGTATTTCTTGTGCTGGTTGGGCGGGAGGGAAGAAAACAAGTTTTTGGCTATGTGTTCCATTGGATATAGTCATCTCACCAGACCGACAGCTGATAAAGGCATATGCTGTGGCCAAACAAGGTTAGCCAAGAACCATAGGGTGTCCTGGTTTGGAGGATGATTTAGAATAGATGACTAAAAAGTCTACTAGATATTCCCAAGAAGCTAGGGTGACTGTGACATCATCTAGACTTCCTGCGGGGCTAATGACTGACTTATCTGCCAACTCAATCATGGTTTGGGTTGGTCTTAGCTGATTGATTTGGAGCTTCTGCATAGTGTCAAAAGGAATTACATTGATAGCTACACCTAAATCAATGAGTGTGTTTGGTAGAGAAATACCATTAATTTCAATAGTGACAACTGGGTTTCCAGGGTCATTATATTTGTATGGAATTTCAGAAATAAATTTAGATAATTGTCCCACTAGCTGAACACGAGGAGGTTCCTTCTTCTTCCTTCCTGGTTTTTTAATACAAAGATCCCTTATAATTTTGGTGTATATAGGGTATATTTAATATCTTGCAGTAAAGGTATTTTTATGCACACAATTCGTAATTCATCTTCTATATCTCTGTGCAAGGGTGGGTCGGGTTTCTTCACTAATAGTATTTCAGGGTAAGGTGGGAGATTAAATTGTTGGGATGCTCATACAGACTGAGAAGTGATTGGGATAGGAGGAGGGGCCTCTTCTTCTACAGGGGTGGTTTGAGTGTTTTCTTCCTTAGAATGATTATCATTTTCTTCCTGAATTATTACTGCAGGATCTGATTGGTTTACCACTTTCCCTGATCGTAGTTGAATTTCATAGGTGGGAAAGGTTTGAACTTCTGTATTCTGCATAGGGTGGGTGGGTCGATTATTGGGGTTAGGAACTGGCTGGGTAGGGATTGTTGTTGGTCTCGGAGGATTGTGGGCAGCTTGGTTTTGTGGTTTTTGATTGGGATTTATAGATACTTGTTGCTGCTGATTAGGATTCAAGGGGGTTGTAAATTGTTGTTGTATAGGAGGTGGGAGTAAAGCTTGCATCTGTGGTGGGTTGAATCTAGGTAGTAATTGGGAAATGTTTGCAGGGTATTGTGGATATGTAGGGTAAGAGGGATTTCCATACATAGGTCCCCTCCAACCTTGTTTCTAAGGCTGAGTTTGCTGAGGTGTCCATTGTGGATAAGTCATTGGGGAAGGACCCCATTGTTGTTGTTGATATTGTGTATTGGAATCATAAAATGTATTGGGATTTTGGGCTCTCCAAGGTCTTCTAGAAGGGTATGGTTGTTCTTGTGAGACTCCTCCTCCCCTATACATGGCTTGTAGTTCAAGCAAGGTTGGACACTCAGATGTGGGGTGTTCTAGTGTACATATGAAATTTAATGGGCATTCTTTCTTGCTGTTGTGCTTCTTTCGACATCTATGACAAAATATTGTTAAAGCATCTTCTTCTTGTTTCTTTTTCAATTTTAGAGTATCTAATTGGTTACTTATTGTGCTCAGGATGTATGTTTTAAAGTTTTCCAATAAGTTTCCTAACTCAGTTCTGGTGACAGTCCCTGAACTTTGTTTTGTATTTCTGCTAAAAGGATCTCTTGGTCCTTTGCCCATTTTAGATTGTCCTCTTGAGTATCTCCTACAGTAATCTGCAATTTTTGCAAAAGGTTTTTGGTGTACATCTCCTAAACTCAACAAGTTTAAAACTTCTATGCAATCATCCCTAAGACCTTTCAAGAATATAGTTCTTACTACAGCTGGGTTTGAGGTGAATAGTTTTGACTTTTGATAGTTGTATAAGAAGCTTTCTAAATAGTCTTCAGGACTTTCATCTTCTATTTGATGCATTTTAAAAATGTCATTTTTAACATTATCCTTACAACAGTCTTGGTATTTTCATAAAAATGTGTCTTTCATTTGATCCCAAGAAAGGATTGTGTTTTATCCTAAGCTCATGTACCATCTTAAGGCTGAATCTTTCATTGTAGTAGGAAAAAGCTTAAGTTTTTGGGCATTGTCTGAGTAGTTATAGCTTCTACATAATATGTCAAACTCAAATAAAAATAAATCTGGATCTTCAGTTGACATACCTCTGAAAGTGGGTAACGATGATAATGGGATATTCTTCATGCTGATGTTTCTGGAAATATCCAAGATTGGAAACCCAAAGGTCTCAGTCTCTGTAGCTTCATTTCCTTCTTCTTCTTCCATTCTACTGATGGATGGTTCAGAAGCTAAATTTTCTGTGTCTCCTAAATGTTCAACAGTCTCATGTTCTGCCTGTCCCAATACTGATTCTTCCGTTTTAGGTTCTCCTTCTAGAGCCTCACTGGCTCCCCTTGAATTTTCTGTTGGTGGAATTTTTCCTGCACCAATGTCAGTTGGATTAGTGGGGGGGTTTGTTTTTGAATCTTTGGAACTTAGAAATCTACCCTTGTTATCTCTATATCTATGCATAAAATGGAAATTTGATTCTTTAGCTGAATTGAAATCCTAATTCTATCTAGAAGGTAAGAAGGCAACCTGGATTTGGAGAACCCTTCTCTAGTGGCCACATGGCTCTTCACTCACATCTTAAACGTTTTACCCTCCTCTCTCAAGCAGCCTTTTAAAACATTAAAATTTATGCAAACAATCTAAGCTAAAAATTTCTTCCTACCATTTGCAACTCCCCGACAACGACGCCAAAATGTTGTGCTACTTATATGTTTAGTATAATGCACTCATTAATTATCAATCTGAGATTCGTAATCGATAGAGTTACAAGACACCAGTAAGAAAGGTAATTTTTAATGTCATGAGTATAGAATCAAACTAGATTATGTATGCTAGAAACAAATCAAAGTAGCAAACTACAATGCACTTTGGTTGTCCTTCTCAGAGAGGCTATCTATTCCATTATGGCACATGCAAGTATGATATGGAATTAGTTTGATAGATCAACTCTGATATCTGACCCAGAAGACTAATTATGCAATCCACAGTTCTGAAAAGAAATCACACCTCAATCAACATAGCATAGGTAGTTCAACAATCAATATGTTGGTGCTGTTGTGGTTCACACTGAACTTCACTAGGTCTTCTCCAAGTAGTTTTGACTATTGCTACCAGCAACTATGATCACTCAAGAAAACCAAACTCATGAGAACATAAATAGAGCACATGTAAAAATAGAGTAATTAAAGATCTAAGCAATTATAAAATGGAAATCTTAATCTAAACTGTACTGCTATCATCTAACAGAGTTAAAGCTTTCTCTAAGTCAATGTTTAGACTACTGAAAACAACTACTAATGCTAATCTACAAAGAGGCTGACCTTTGTTGGGCGGTGGGCCCTTGCCACTTCAACAGGTCAGCTGCTGAAGTCTACAGGAAGATTGCTTTTAACACACACATTACTCTTACTAACACTTCAAAACATAAAATCCAAAACTCTCTTTAACAACTCAACTCATTCCTAGTCATAGATAAACAAAATATGGAGATAAAATAACATTCCATTAATCTTCACTCAAGATGTGTTCTGTACTATCATACACTGCTTACATATTAATGATATGCTAACTCTCCTGTCTTTCTACCATCCTTGCCATGACTATTTAAAAGTATACATCGTGAAACACAAGGAGGAGAAGTGATTTGCAAATCAATCAGTTGTTTAAGTTTTATCATTCGGTTACATCTTCAACTTCATCCTCATGACACAAAGTGCATGAGGATGAGGCAATTAACAAACTATCCTTATCATAGAAAATAGACATCCACCATTTGAATTAGGCGAGATCTGGCACTTAACTTAGTACATTGGGCTCTTCCATATGAGTATCGGATTGTAATAGACAGATGGTACCGGATCACGACAGGGCACAAAAGGTGGTACCAGATCATGACAAAGCGTGGCCATTGGTACCAATCATAATAGAGTGTGTTCGTTGGTACCAGATCACAATAGAGCGTGTTCGTTGGTACCGGATCACCATAGGTAATATTTAGTACTGTACGCATTTGGTACCGGATTAGACAACAACAATCTTGGTGTGCAGGTATCGGATCACGACAAAGCTGGTACAGGAATGCTAGACATCTAGAGGTCAAAGATTCACATATGACAAATCAAGCATCAATACATGAAATATTTAGTTCCTTAACTCAATAAACCACAAAATACATGAATTAACTATACTTTACCTTATGACCTTATTGCTGGCAATTGGTAGCGTTCTTGTCATTCACTCAAGCTTTAGGTAGGTCCAAAAAAGTATAGGTGAAGAGTAAAATAGGGTAATGAGAATGTCAATTTCAGGTCTCAACACACCTGTCATGTGTTTTGAACACCCACTGTCAACATACCAACCACGTTTCTTCTGCTTAGATTGTAGAGCGAGTGTGCATTCTTCATTTCTATAATAATCTTGCTTTCTTATCCATGTCCTTTTCCGAGGTTCCTATCTATGACTATTGTTATTTTGTTGCGGTTCTCTAGGAGGGACTGTCATTCTGCAATATTTGGCCATGTGTCCAAAATTGTTACATTTGTAACATTCCACTTCAGTGCTCAAAGATTCGAACCTATTGTAACTTCTTCTCTGTGTTTCACTAGGACTTCTTGGATAACCCCTTTTTGTATGACTTTCAAGGTTGTTTGTGTTCCTGTTGTTAGCTCTGCAATTCACAGCTTTATGTCCAAAATTATTACATGCATAACATAAACCCAAAAAGATAGTTTGATACCTAGGAGTTGAATATATTCTGAAAGGAGGTACTCTTATAAATTCTTCTTCTTCCTAAGGCCTATCTGTCGGTTGTTGATTCTAAAATCTGAATTTTCTCTGTGGAGGAGTGTCCCTGTAATCTTCCTTGTAGATATTGCTATCCCCCTTGATTGTTTATGCATAGTTTTTTGGATATGTTTCTTGCTCTGTTGTTTTTGAGTTTGATCATTTTTCTGTCTGATTGTATCCAAGTCCAGACTTGTCATGATGAGATTTTTGACTGCTGATAATGTCATCCAAAACTTTTGAGTTGTTCTGCATATTTTTCTTTTGAAGATCCTTTCTTAATGTGACAATCTCTGCTTCCAAATTTCCAATGATCTTGTCTTTTTATTCTAGCTGTTCTTTGAGTGCTTCTTCAATTATTTTATCTTCTTCTATTTGAACCTTCAAATTTGTGATCATTTTTTCTAGTTCTTGAGTGTCTTCTTTCTTCTCTAGTTCTGCTTGTAGTTTCTTGTTTTTCTTCTTTTCTCTTATGATAACTTCTATGGCACACATTATTTCTTCTCAGTAGTCAACTTCTGCCTCTTCAATTTCTTCTTCAACTTCTTCATATTCTTCTTCGGAGTCTTCTTTATCAGAGTCTTATACTGCCATGAATAGAACTCTTTCTATCTCACTGTCACCGACTTCATCTTCATCTGATGATGATATGTCTTCTTTTGTGCATAAGATTTTTTTGAAAACTTTGTTTGTGGTTCTTTTGCCTTTATATGTTTGTTTTCCTTTTGAGTAACCTTCATCATTTCACTTTTTCTTATAAGGACATTTTTTAGCAAAATGACCAATACCATCACAATTAAAAAAAATTAAAGGAAGATTACCTTCCCTTGTTTAGTCTTTTGACAAAGTTGGCCACTCCTTCATCATCTTCCGAGATTTCACTGCTGCTGCTATGTTCTTCTTTTTGCCTTCCCTTTTTCTTTGACTTTTTGGAAGCTTTGAAGGTTGCTTCTTTTATATCTGGGTTTTCCTGTTCAGTTCTCATTTCATATGCTATAAATATTCCATGTAATTCATCCATGCTTATTGAGTTTAGATCTGATCTTTCTTCTAGTGCTGATATCTTAAGGTCAAATCTCATAGGAAGAGATCTTGGTAATGTTTGAACAATTACAGATTCTTTGATTTCTTCTCCCAATCCTATGATTTCATTTACTTTTTCATCAACTCGTAAAAAGTGATTTCATTTACTGTTTCATCAACTCGTAAAAAGTAAGCTGCAATATTCTCATCTTCCTTCATCTTAAGTTGTTCGAACTAACCTTTGTAAGTTTGAAGCTTTTCTTCTTTGAATTTTGAATATCCTTCATAAATATTTCGAAGTTTGTCCCAAATATCTTTAGCGGATTTACAATGTGAAAATTTGGTGAATACCATTTCACTAAGACCATTCAGAAGTGCATTTTTGGCTTTGGAATTATTCTGATTGAGTTTCACTCCTTTGTCATTTGTTGGTGGAACTGCTGGTGCTGTGTATCCATCTACAATTGATTGCCAAATTTAAAATCCCTGTGCCTTTATATATGTTTTCATCCTTATGCTCCAAAATGCATACTTCTGTCCATTGAACTGTGGTATTCCATTTTTATACAAGTTGTTTCTCTCCATGATCTACCTTTCAGTGGTTAAACTGATTTCTGAAGGAACCTGCTCTGATACGAATTGTTGGATTACTGAGAGGGCGGGGAGGGGGGGTGAATCAGTAATAGAACAATTTAATCCTTTTTAACCATATAATCCAAGTGTTATATCAATGTAGCATTATCATCCAATAAATGCAGATTAAATAAGCAATGAACAAATGAACAATCATACATGTACACAGTACACCAGTGTTTTACATGGAAACCCAAAGAGAGAGAAAACCACATAATGATTTTTCTTATATGTCTTTAAGAATTACATTCATTGGAAGCACCAACTTCCTTTGTTTTCAAGCTGCCACTGGAAGAAGGCTCCAACCCCTTTGTTTCTCAGGCTACAACCTGAAGGAATCTCCAACTCCCCTATTCTCTGGCTACAACCAGAAGGAGGCTAAAACCCCCTATATTCTCCGAATACAACCGAAAGGTGGCTAAAAACACCTGTCCTTTCCCCGTACAACTACCCTAAAGTAGAAGTAGAATGATGGAACCACTGTCACACTATCACTGTGAGATATACCACTGTAAACTTGTACCAATAAACCTGAACCATGCATCAACCTGTAATCAACCTGTACCATAAACAAGTGAATCAACCATGCACCAACCTGTAATCAACCTATACCATAAACAAGTGCATATTACCATGTACCAAATATGTACCAATCATGTGTCAGCTACTCATTAACTATGAATCATCAATATGTACCAACATCATCAACTATACACCTCATGTATGTGCCAACTCATCAACTACTTGTCTCAACCTTGTACCCAACATGTATCTTAACCAAAAGCCCTCATCAATTTCATCATCCAAATATGATTTGTAACTTTGTAATAGACCTAGTGTATATGATCACATACCTTCAAACCTTCCTTAACTTTCACAACAAGAGACTAGCATTTTCATCAAACTTTTCTTTAGTCTGACATGACTAGTTTGAGATTAGTCAACAACCCTAACTTGAAATAATCATAACTATGTACCTGTAATGAATAAATATATGAAAGTAGTACAAAATGTTCTTCAGTTTGTTTTATGCAATTCCTCAAGGTGTTACTACTTGGAACCTCTCAGAAAAGGAGTTATAGCAAAAATGACATACCTTGCTGAATTCTAGCTTATTCTAGAGAGCGACCTTGTAGAGCATGCCCTGAACAAAATATTTGTTGAATGGATTTGAAAATGTTACACAACATACTAAATACTTTAATATAACCAACACATTTGATCTTACAGAATTTGGATCTGTTATGAAGAAGTTATGATGTTTTTAACCAAAACACCCGTTTTAGACTAGTATCGGGACTAGCCACAAACCCTATTTTCCACGATGTGTAACTCCAAAAATACAACGACCCACAAGATGAATTGTTTCCCAAAAATACTTGGATATGTTTCCTTAATGGCCTATCAATTTCACGGTTTGAATCATTCTAGAAAAAAAGGTTATTGCGAAAATGGTGAGATGGCCTATAAATAACATACCTTACAAAGCATCATCAAAAGAATTTATCCTCCCTTGAATTCCGGCCTTCTTTTCTTCACCTTCCCTCTGAAATTCGGATTAGGTATCCTTTGGTTACCTCAATAACCTATATATATTCAATATTCTCAAGTGTTATGTTAAATGGAGAGCCTTGCCTCTTATTTATACTCTCCAAGTAGCTTCCTTAAAAGCATCTTCTAGGTCACTTAACCCACTTCTAGGTCACTTAACCCATTTCTAGGTCACTCAACTTATTTATAGGTCACTTGACCCATTTCTAGGTCACTTAACCTATTTACCTCATTTTTAGGGTTAACCACTTTCCATAATTAGAAAGTTCTCCATTTCTTTATCATTTAAATATTCCTCCTTGACTTTGTCACCTAACTTTATAATCTTCTTTGATTTTGTCACTTCACTTTATTATTTAAATAATCCTCCTTGACTTTGTCACTTCACTTTATTATTTAAATAATCTTCCTTGACTTTGTCACTTTTCTTTACCATTTAAACAATAATTTCTTCTTTGCAAGCTCTTTGACTTCTTTGACCTTTTGGGGCTTCAAGCCTACATATGAGGGTCCTCCAACTTCGTAAGGCCATAACTCTCAAACCATGAGGAGTTATGTGACATTCCACATACCACCAAAAAAGGCATGACATGTACTATCCATATAGAATATTATTACTTTCAAATATATCAAAACTCATACCATTATACATGAAACAACCTTGGGTCCATTACCCAAACCTTTGTGCTACCAAAATTCACTACCAAACTTTCTTCAAGGGTTGACATCAATGAAAACCAACCTTAATCAACAAACATAACTGCAGTGATATTTATCATCCTTAGGGCTATTACAAACTTTTTATTACAACAAAATATTTAACCACTAAAACTTTCTCAAAACTTGCCAAAAGATGCATTGTACTTAGTAGATCACGTGGGCAGATTTTAGGCAATTTTCAACAGTTAAATTAGGAGTTATTGAAGAATTTGGCTAGGGTTTTATACAATCCTATTGGCTGTAGGTTAAGTTTGTAACAATAACAAGAAATCCTTGGAGAAATTAAATTCCCTAGTGGCTCAAGCAAGCATTTATAGCATAGATTTGATTCCACTAGGAACAACTTCAAAATCATGAAATTTCACGTTTCCCAAAGAAACAATTTTATATCTCCAATGAAACATGTGATGACTAGTGGATTTAATGATTAGGTTAATGAAGTCAAGAAAATAAAGAGCTATATGTACTACCTCCTTGGGGGTGTAAATCCTCTTAGTCCCAAAGGAAAGTATCTCTAGCTAGGGTTTAGACTAAGAGGGTGTATGCACATATACTTCTCTTAGTAAACCCTTATTAAATCAACAATACTTAAGCATAAAATGATGGAGGCTAAGGTGGGGGTGTATTCCCTTATACTTCCCACCTAGATCTAGAAAAATAACTTTGAATTGAATAACAAATGATAGCCCAAAGTAAAAACCTTACTATTTCAAGGAAAAAATGCTAAGACAAACCACCACAATAGCAAAAGAAGTGTTGATACTGAGAGGGGGCTGAATCAATATCAAGTACAATTTAAAAACTTTTTCAAATTATACTTAAACCATTCAACTATATCCAATGAGAAATGAACAACATTATAAGAGTTACATCAATACACCACAATACACCATGCACAATATATGAGAAATAATCAATAGTTATTGTTCAAGGGAAGCAATGACTTCCAAAGGTAACTACAGCTTCCAAATGTAAAGGGAGGGATAAACCTCCAAGAGGAAGATACAATCCTCCAATATCAAGAGAGAGTTGAACTCTCCATCCTTTCTCCTTCCTTCCACCCAAGAATATATGAGAGATAATAAAAATTTACATTAAATCATCACCATTAACCAATCTAGAACCTGATAATGCTTCCTGTGACTTCTTCAATTTCTGCAATTCTTCAATTATTGGAGTACTCTGATCCTGTATATAATATTTCTCAATGTATTATCTGAAGCTCCCCCAATTTCACTCCTTTAATCCTCCCCAAAAAGAGGTTATAGAAAGAATCGTAGACTTTATTCAATTCTGGTCTATTCAGAAGACCCAACTTGTACAATATGTCCCACGCTCAATATTTAACATCCAATTCTGAAACTCACACACACAAAACCAAAGTCCTTAATATTTCCAATGGAAGTGGTCCCACATCATTTGTATTCTTTATGAATAAGTTATTACTGTTTTACCCGGAACACCTGTTTATTGACTAGTTTCAAGACTGGTCACAAACCCTATCTTCCAGAGAGTGTATCTCCATAATTATAGAGATTAAAGAGCTGAAATTTTTACCGGAGGTACCTTGATATGTATTATCAATACCATAGTGATTTCACCATCTGAATCATTCTAGAAAAAAAGTTATATCAAAATGGGTAAGATGACCTGAAAATAACATACCTTAGAACACATCACCAAAAGATTTCATCCTCCCCTGAAATCCAGCCTTCTTTTACTTCTTATTCCATCTGAAATTCGACTTATATCAAATGAATGTATAATGATGTTTATTTATACCATTTATGTCACTTCCTTTTAACATTAGGGCCGACCTGACACTTTCTTATTTTGTAATTCTTTTCTTTAATTATCTTCAGGGCCTACATGTACAATTCACTTTGTCATCTTCAAAAATTCATTTCTCCTCAGCCATGAGGATCCACGTGACATGCCAAATACCACTGGAAACAACATGATGTATACTATCCATCCATGGGTTTTGTATCTGCATGTGCATTTTCCTTCATGTCCAAATACCTTCATCAATCTTGCGGTCCAAAACCCATGACTAGGGTTGACATCAATGACAACAACCAATCTTCCAACAAGAATATCCTTACAAGGATATAACATCACTTCCACCAACCAATAACTAATAAAGTAGCCATACACAAGAGAAAAAAAGATAAAATATCCAAATATAGAAAAAATGCCAGTCCAAGGCCTCTCCAAATGGGAGAGATATGATTTAATATGGGATCTTATGATCTCTATTTATACAAAATGTTACTAAAATAATTTTTCCACATAATTTTAAGGTAAACCAAAAGACTAGGGGTCAAACATCCAAATATTCCCCTTTACACAAATAATATTAAACAATTCACTTTAAATTCTTCTTTTTTCACAAAGGAAAACCCTAAGGGCGATGTCATCCCTTTAGGAGGGGCGTTTTGGCACCTTTAGGACAAAAATTGAGTTGGAGATGGTAGGGTTGGGCCTCCAAAGGAAATGTGTCTCCAATCCACCCTTCGTATTCATGATCTAATGATTTCTTCCTTGAAAACGTTCCATGTGTAGCCACCACCACCTCAAGCCCCTCAAGCACGATGCCATGTCTCCAAAATATGATGTTTTTCCTCTCCTAGGCAAAAAATTTTCCATGTGAGGGTTATGTCATGTATCTCAAGTCATCTTCTAGGCCTCCAAAGGTACATCTCTCTCATCCAACATGCAGGCCCTTGGAATCCAACCTGTGGGCTTCAAGCCCCATGGAATCCCAAGCTAGGCTTGTTTCTTCGAAATTGTCCACCATTTAGGTCCTGCAAAGAAAAATAAGCACACCCTCCAAGGATCTCAAGTCAAAGTATCATTATGAGTATATGAAATCAATAAATGAGCCACCTAAGCATGTGCATCAAAGATTACCCTTTCAAACAAGTAAGTGCTCAAAGACATTATGCGACTTGTGAAGCTTGTATATGGGAGGGTTGATGAGGTGTCCTATTGAGTAGATATTTCCTAGGTCAAGGAGTGTTTCCCAAGTGATCCCTCTCTAAGCCATGTAAAGTGGATGAAGTGGTTAAGGATCAAGACTCAATGGGAATGGGGTTCATTCCATACAAGGGGTTTTAGTTTCTCATTGATGGGTGCCTTTGTAGAGGGTGTGTGGCACTTTCGTTTGCAATGCAATTTTCCAAGCCCATCATTTTTCCATTATTTGTTTATTTGATGTTTTAAGGATGAGTTGAAGGCCACTGTCCTGGCGTGGTGTCCAGATAATGACATTGTCCCTCACAAATACCTAGAGGAAATAAGAATGTTGGCTCGTGATGCGACCCCCTTTCTCTCAGCCATGCAACTGAGAGCCATTACCCTGGCTTGGTGACCAGATGATGGTAATGTCATACCACTAGATATCCATGATCATTATAGGTTGGATCATGATGAGTCCTCCTACCCTCCAACTAACCCTTTAAGCATTCATAATCATTATTCTTGTGGGTCCCCCTTTTATTACATATAAGTGTTTTATTTCTTTCTTGGGGGATCCCTGGGAGAAGCATCTAGAAGGTTCATATATAGGATTTTATCTTTTACCCAACAATAATCCCTCTGGGCTTTCAACCCTTTCTTCCCACAGAATGAGAGACAACCCCTTCTTGGGTCAATACACCCTAAAATCCCAAGAGATAAGGAAATGAGTGTTTTTAAGTGATGAAAAGTGGTAAGTATGTAAATGTGGATGAACATAAACATATAACATCTAGCTAGCAAGAATACATACAGAGTTTGTAGAGAAAAGAGAAAAGATGGAAACGAGAGATTGAGAATCAAATAATTTCATTTACCAAATGAATGAAATATAATTTTCACATGATATACTCTATATAAATAAACTAATGTGCATTGGAGGAGAAGCCAATGTGCCATAGTGGTGGTCTAGAGTGATCTGGACACACATAGACAGTTACAGAAGTAAACTACCACCTAGTTTGAGTTAACTAGTTTCTTAGTATTCAATTAACTGACTGAAACAAACTGAAGTGAGGAAGAGATCATGAAATCATGAGTAATGTGCTAGTTTGGTGATAATCCCAAGGACAATGTGCATTAGCAAGTGATGATCCCAATGCTGCATGGTGATGAAACCAATGTGGCATTGAGACTCCACTCAATTGATCAAACTGAAGTGTGAACTGAAGAGAATGTTATATTAGAATGTAGGAAAGGGAATATTATCCCTAAAATATAGGAGAATAAATAATGACTAATAAACATAGGGAAAACCTTAGGAAAAATAAATCCTAGGTGTGTGTGAATTATCTCCAATACCTCCCCCCTGAACATCACTATGGTGAAAATAAAGAATGGGTCCCGACAACGAGGCCATGTTAGGTACCCAAAAACAAAAGACACANGTATGTAAGAAGAAGAACTGACAGTTGCTAGGCAACTATGTCCTTCACTCCAAG
Organism: Picea mariana; assembly: GCA_032191745.1. NCBI lineage: Eukaryota > Viridiplantae > Streptophyta > Pinopsida > Pinales > Pinaceae > Picea > Picea mariana. Next base: position 4,973 of record JASDQU010586325.1, on the reverse strand, counting down.
ATGACCGCACATAGAATGGAACTTCTACTTAGTGTCGATCTTAGTGAATATGTCCACAGTCTGTTCTGTTGAAGGATAGAACTGGAGGTCGATGATCCCCTCCTGTACTAAGTCCATGATGTAGTGCATGTGGACCTCGATGTTCTTTGTCCGCTACCTCTAAACTGAACCTTTGCAAAACTTCAGAGTGCTTTGTTTGTCACACCAGATGACGATTGGTTGATGAAATTGAATGCCCAAATCAATGAGAAAATGTTTTAGCCACATAGCTTGAATGGTTATTTTAACTACACCTCTATACTTTGCCTCGGTTGAATATAGAGAAATAACATCCTACTTCTTGCTCAACTAATAGATGGGCCATGAACTCAGACTGAGTGAGTAACTAGATGTGGACTTGCGATCAATGCTATCATAAGCTTAGTCAGAATCAGTGAACCTGATGAGGTCCAATGTAGAGTCTACTTCATAGTGAATCCCAAAGGTGATGGTGCCTTGTACGTATCAAAGGATACACTTTGCATCCTTCCAATGTAACTCATGCGACTCTTGCATGAACCTAGAGATTGCTTCAACTGCATAGGAGAGGTCTAGTTTGGAGTGTGTGAGATACAAAAATCTCCCCACTAGTTGTCTATATAGTGTGTTGTCCAAAAGTGGAGTGTCCCCTCCATACTCAAGTATGACACTTGATAGGAAGAGAGTCAGGGCAAACTTGGACTCTGTCATGTGAAATATCTCAAGGAGATCTCGTGCATACTTGGCTTGAGACAGTTTGATTCCTCATGAAACCCGACTGATCTCAAGACCAAAGAATAAATGTAATGGATCCATGTATGTCATCAAGAACCTGTCATGATGAATCCTCTTGACTGCAACAATCACTAAAGTCGAGAAACTGATGATCAACAAATCATGAACATACAGAACTAGGAGTAGAAGTGAATCAACCATCCTGAGCATGTAAACATTTGGGTCTAACTTACAATGTACACATTTATATGACAACAGGTAGGAGTTCATCTTGGCATACCATGCCCTTGGGGCTTGCTTGAGGCCATAAAGAGACTTCTTCAGTCCATAGAACAAAGATGAATCTTACATGAAGCCTTGGAGCTGTTCCATGTAGATATCCTCATAGAAATCTCCGTGAAGAAATGCATTCTTCACCTCCATCTGATGGAATTCCCATCCCTTGGATGTCGCAATGAAAAGTGACAACTGTATGGAATCCATCTTCTCTACTAGAGTGAAGGTCCTATCATAGTCAATGCCGTGCACCTACTGAAAGCCTTTGGAAACTAGTCTGACTTTGTTTCTGCTAACCGGTCCATCCACTGTGCTCTCGGTCCTATAGACCCATCTGCACCTAAAAAGTTTCCTTCCTACAAAAAGGGGAACCAGATCCCAAGTCTGGTTCTCGAGGCGAATTTGTACTCCTCTTGCATGACAGATTCCCAAAAAGGATTCCCGACAGCCTCGCCATAGGACTGTGGATATGAAGACTGAACCAAGAAAAGATGCCCGTGTGGCATTGGTTTAGTGGAAGTGGGTGCAAGAGGAGGCTCCTTGAAATCATATCAAGTCCTCTTGGTATTAGATGGATCCCCAACAAGATCTCCTGCATCCTAAAGAGTAGTCTTGGCCCACTTGGGCCTTAGCTTTGGCTCTGCATTTGGATCTGCATGCACTGAATCTGTATCTGACTGTACTGACTCTATATCTAAATCATCTAAATCCTCTGAATCAAAACTCTCATATGAATAAGAGTCGACATATGCATCCTCATCATCTATGATAGGTGGAAGAATACAAGTATCTGCATGTGACGCTGAGGTACATTCGAGATACTTTCCTCGAATTGGACATTACACTCAATGATGAGTCGGTCCGAGGAGAAATAATTGAGTCTATATCCCTTCACACCATCAAGGTATCCAACAAATATACACTCTATACTGTGTGGATCAAGTGCCTTCCTCTTCTTAGAGGGAATCCCGACCCATGCACGAGAACCAAATATACGAAAGTGGGTCACTTCCTATTTGAGGCCACTCCAAGCCTCATAGGGGGTCTTATCCTTGACAGATCTATGGGGAGATCCATTTTGGATGCAGGTTGCACAATTATGTGCCTCAACCCATAATTTCTATGGAAGTGAATTTTCATGCAACATGCACGATGCCATCTCTTTCAGGGATCTATTTTTCCGCTCAACGAATTCATTTTTATACAGAGTATAAGGAACCATGTGCTGCAACTAAATCCTGACCTCAAGACAAAGATTTTGTATCTCATGGTTGACATAATTCCCCCCATTATCTGTTCGAAGGACATTAATCTTCTTTCCTGACCATGTCTCAACAAGAGATTTGAAATCTTTGATGTGTTGAAAGACCTCTGATTTTTTCGCGAGAAATAAAGTCCACATGAAGCATGAGAAATCATCAACAAAAATGAGCACATACCTTGCTTTACTGATTGATGGATATGGAAAAGGTCCCATGAGGTCACTATGGATCAGATCCAAAGGAAATGAAGCCTTTTGAGTCTTTCCTTTGTCAAATTTCTCTTGAGGGTGTTTTCCAAGAGAACATCCCTCACAAATTCCTTTGGAGAAGTGGATGTCAGGTAGACCATCAACTATTCCCTGCTTGCTAAGTTGTTGCATATATATGAAATTTAAATTCCCAAACCTTTCATGCCATATCCTACTTCTTTCATCAGCATGGGTAAGTAGCAATGCATAATTTGGTTCATTAAATTAAGAAAATGTGTAGAGTCCGGATTGATGATTTACCTCACCAGTAGAAACCTTAGAATTTGTTTGTATGTCATAGATATCCACATCATCAAGTGTGAATATTACTCTCTTTCCAATGCTGAATTATTTTCATCTAATACACGAAGAGAAGATTGACAAAAAGTTTCGGAACGTGTAGCACATTCTCAAAGATTCTGTTTGTGAGTTCAATTCTCCCTTTGCCAGTGACCTTGACCTGAGAGTTGTCCCCCATTAGAATATGAGGACCTTTGCATGTGTCCAATGAAGAATAGACTTATTTTGTGGCTTCCATGTGGTGTGATTCTACTGAATACACAATCCAAGCATTGGGAGAGGAGTTGATAGCAATCAAAGCATGGCTAGAATTACCTTTCTTGGGATTTTGATCTTCTGGCTTCTTCTTCTTGGCGCCCTCGTGGATGTGATCTCCAAGGTTTTTTTGTTGAAGTATTTGGGTGATATGATCTATTTGTTTCTGTGTACATGTATATTTTGAATGGAATCCTTTATGGCAGTAAGTGAATTTCTTCCCTTTTCTTCCCTTTCCACCTTTGGATCTGGAGGAATCATTGAAGGGTTTTGAGTACCCTTCCTTCTTTGATTTTTCATGTGCCTTCCTTTTGTCTTGGTTTTTATATTTCTGATTTTGGTGATTGCTACCATCTTGCACAAAAAGTGCATGTGCCTTTGGGCCTTTTATTTTTCCCATGTTGATGAGCTTGTTCTGCTCTTGTGTCAAAGACTCAATAAAGACCTCAAGAGAAGGCATTTTCTAGGTAGCTCCAGAGGTGATCCTAACTGAATGAAATGTGGATATAAACACTGAGTATTCTATACCAAGTTTGGAGAGAATGGTAAGAACCATTTGTTTCTCCTCAGATCTATCAACCCCACAAGCCTTGAGTTGTGACAAAAAATACTTATATTTGGTAAAGAAATATTGGAGATTGTCAAAGGTTTTTGGATCCAAAGTGAGCAATTCCACCTTGATTATATGTCCCCTCATCTCGTCCTATTTTCCAAAAATTTCTTCCATGGTGGTCCATAATTCATTGGGGGTTTTACAAGAGGATATGTGAAAGAGGAGCTCAGGAGAAATGAGACTGCAAATACTTCTACATGCTTCATCCATCCGATTCAGATACTTTTATTTTTCTATGATTGATGTGGGTTTAGTTTCTATGTCCATGGTTAACCTATATAATCCTCTGCTTCAAAGATGCATTATCATATTGTCCTTCCATGAAAAGAAATTGTATGGTGTAAGAATGAATTCTTTTGGAAATTCCATTTTCCTGCTGTCTTCAATCTTCGCTACCTGCATAAATAATCTGGTGTGTCTTTTTCCTATAAATCCATTAGCTCTGATACCATGTAAATGTGGATGAACCTGCACATATAATATCTAGCTAGCAGGAATACATACACATTGTTTAGAGAAAAGAGAAAGGATGGAAATGAGAGAGTGAGAATCAAAGAATTGCATTTACCAAATGAATGAATGATAATTTACACATGATATACTCTATATAACTCAACTAATGGGCACTAGAGGAGAAGCCAATGCACCATAGTGGTGGTGTAGAGTGATATAGACACACACTGATAATTACAGGATTAAACTACCACCTAGTTTGAGTTAACTAGTCTCTTAGTCTTCAGTTAACTGATTGAAAAAAAGTGAAGTAAGGAGGAGATCATGGAAGCATGAGTAATGTGCTAGTCTAGTGATAATCCCAAGGAAAATTCACATTAATAGGTGATGAAACCAATGTGTCATTAAGACTCCACTCAACTAATCAAACTGAAGTGTGAATTGAAGAGAATATTCTCCTAGAATGTAGGAAAGTGAATATCCTCCCTAAACTATAGGAGACTGAATAATGACTAATATGTAAATTCTAACCTTGTACAATATCTACTGCAAACTGATATTTAGAAAAGAACAGAAAAGATACAATGGCAAATACAAACATTACATAGATATTTTTCACCTGGAAACCCAAACCGGGAAAACCAACATATATTATATTGATACACATTGTGTTACATTGTTTACAATAAAATATACATATAGGAGCCAGTGGCATCCAAAACCCTAACCCAATGACCTGGATTAGTCCAAAACCCTAATTCCTTAACCGGAAATAGAAAACCATCGGAAAAAACCATGTGCCGAAAACCACCT